>QGOB01000068.1:104110-126940 GCA_003313055.1 Termitomyces sp. MG145 | reverse complement strand
GTTGGGAAGGGTGATTTCTAAACGGCGGACAAGTTTGGACCATAACAAAGTCGGTATGCCTTGCTGGAACAGACAGCGTTCCTCGTTTCGATAGATTTTGCCTTTAGCCAGGAGCCAATGTGCCAGGCGCTGGAAGTCCCTATAGTAGTCCGAGAAGTGTCCGAGAGTAGAGATACCGGTCGAGAAGGTCTGGTTAACGAGTCGCTCGAGATCCTGAAGAGTGTAACGGGCAGATTCTTCAGCGCCAGGATATAAACAAAAGACCGCTATCTTCCACTCGGCGTAAGTATGGTCGCTAAACTCCGGCAAGCCAAGCCAGGTCTCTGCGGTGTCATACGATACATACCGAGCGGTGTATTCCTTTTTCTGGTTATTGTCGTTGACGGTGCAGTCCGCTAAGAGATATTTGAGCTCGCGGAAATACTGAGCAAGCTCTCGGGGGCAACTCTCGTCCCATTTAGGTGCGGTAGAGTCGTTACGAGGGGGCATATGGCAGGAAAGGCAGGCGTCACCCATGGCGGTAGGGTTAATGGGTGTCGGTAAGGGCGTAGAGGATTGAACTGGGGAATAAGGGTCTGGGGATAACGGTGGTAGCGGTGTGTCGAGGAAGTTGTTGATGTGATGGCCTGGGAAGTTCTCTAAGAGTTCAGTAATGTCGAGAAGTTCCCTAGCAGTAGCGAGTTCCTCTTTGAGGTTACGAGGTGGAGGCGTTAAAGGTGATAACGGCAATGGAGGGGGAATGTCAAAAGGAATAACTGGTAGCGTGGATTTGAGACGTAAACGGTTTTTAGCCTGGAGGCGAGTTTCCGGTGGAATTTTGCTATAGAACCCCTCATGGTGGGCTCCAAAATGATGCGCTTACTTGCCGCCTAGCTGCCGTGCAGGAAACAACCAACAAGACCAGCTAGATAGGGATAGCTAGCAAGCAGTAGCGTTACATGTGTGTGAGAGGAGTCAAGCAAAGTCCCAGAAACCCAGTAAGGGGATGAGAGGTTGGAGTCGGTAAGGAAGTGTGAGAGAGCAGTAAGAGATAACGGTGCGGCCATTAGTGTCTGCGACAAACTGTTGCTAAGGGAGAAATCTGTCAAAGACCCAAAAGGTCGTTAGGGGATAGCGGAAGAGTTAACGGAAATATACGAGCCACTAGCCGTAAGCGCTAGCATTTAACGAAGGCGAAACAAGGGCACCCGTATGGTGCTTAATGAAAGCGAAGCGAGGGCGCCCGTATGGCGCTTAACAAAGGCGACGAGTGCTAGTCCGACAATACGGTCGGGCTAAGCATGAGGAGCAAAGTAGACTGGACTGGGTAATCCCAAATCAGCCGTTAACAAAGCAAGAGCGTGAATGAGATCTTAAGCGTAGTCTGAAGTGGGGACTAGACTCTGGTACGATTTGATGATTTGTAGCTACTGACAGGGCAGTATTTATAGGTATGTAAGGTGATAGATAAAAGGGGAAACCGGTAATAGATAGTAAGCATAGTGGATGCATGTGATAATGTAGTAGTGCATGTCAGGAGTAGGGTGATAAAAGGGGAAACCAGTAAGAGAGAGTAAGCATAGCGGATGCATGTGATAATGTGTGTCAGGGGCCGTAGAGAGAGGGGCCTGGACTGTCGCAAGGTCGGCTGGGTCGTTAAGGGATAGGTCGGTAACGGTCGGTGTCGTTAGCGGTCAGTTGGTAGCGGTCATGTGCTGAGGTCACGTGCTTGGTTCGACTTGTCAGTGTCGGGCAGCCAGCGCTGACCGGGGCGTATCAACGTCTGAAGGGGCTTCAACTAATTTGCACGCAGAGGGATCACAAGTGAGAGTTGTATTCTCTGATTCTACAGACAGGCATGCAAATTGATTGGAGCTAGGCAGTGGAGGCATACGGTCCATCCACTGCAGTACTAAAAATCCTCTACCACCTCCTCCTCCTCCTCCTCGACTGGTGCCAACTTGGATTGTTTGGGGGAGCGAACTCCTGATGCATCCTTTGCAGCCAGGAGCTCCATGATGAGAGCATCGCGCTCATCAGCAGACAAGCAACGGACGTCCAACCCTTGAGGGCAGCTGCGAGCCCAATGACCAGACTGTCCACAGCGGCGGCATACTGAAGGAGGGATGCTTCCTTTCTTCCAGCCAGCGTCAATGTCCATAGGAATTCCCATGGGGATCTTAGCAGGCGGAGCAGCTGCTGGCGCACTGAATGCAGAGGCACATGCTGGTGGGGCACTAGGAGGAGCTGGTAGGGGAGCGGGGGCCCAACGGATGACGGATGCAGCGGGAGGAGCAGGCGCTGGCTGATGAGGTTGAGAGGGGTGGAATGACTCAAATTGGCGGTCTGCATGAGCGTTCTGGTCAATGAGGCGTGCAGCTACAATCCAACCATCAATGTCATCATCCCAGGGATGTCCTTCCACCATACCATTGATCCGTTGACAGATCAGGGAGTCTAGTCTCCGGCAGAAGCGGAGAACTAGCTGCGAGGACCTAGGGAAACCTGAGCGCCAGACCAGTAGCTTGAACCCGTCAACATATGCGTCCAGTGTCCGTCCCTGCTGGTAGTAGGAGGTCCCTTCTAGCATGAGGGCTGCGCGCTGGGCTTCATCAGGATGCGTGAACTCAGTGAGAAACCAAGACTCAAATGCAGCCCAGTCAGGGAACATGTGCGCATCATCCTCCAAGATCTCCTGCGCTAAATCGGCTGCTCTACCTGCATTCATATACGACAGCGCCCATTTGATTGTCTGAGCAGAGTCGGTAAAAGAAGAGGCATTCAGACTGATGTACAGCTTGCATGCTGTCAGGAACTGGTGGCCCTGGGCCCGATTACCATAAAAGGAGGGGGGAGGAGCTGCCTTAATAGCCGACAATGTTTTGCGCACAATTGTCAGTGTAGGGAGGCGCAGCAGGGTGGCGGCCGCTGCAGGAAGGTGCTCAGATGCAGGAGCATCTGAAACCAGCAAGGGGGAGGTGTGAGGGAGAGAGTAGGGGTCCTGGGAGACCCCTACAGACGTCGAGCACATAGCTGAAAGCAGTTCTTGAAGCTGGGCCTGGACAACAGAAAGCTGCTGGCTGAGAGCAAGTTGGGTGGTGTTGGAGGTGAGAAGACCCTGTTCTACAGCATCTAACCGAGCATAGGTGTCATCCTGAGTGGGAGTTGAAGTGTCTGGAGCAGGAGGAGGGCCTGAGGCAAGGGTGGGAGGCATAGCAGGGCAGGGACCAAAGGGAGACAGATGGGGGATGTAGCAGGCAGTTGTGGGGTCCTGGAAGCGAAGCAGAGGCAGACAGGGAAGCACAACTGAGTGGGTAATCCCAGATCAGTCAGGAGAGACTTATTCTGCTGTAAGGGCGACCTCAGAGAGCTGTGGGAGTCACACAGCTGGCAGAGGGATATCCAAAGATGTATTAGCAAGTGGCTACAGTGTACAGGAGCTAGCTACTCACCTGGCAGAGGGATATCCAAAGAGAATAAGTCTGAGGAATCCCTATGCCAGGCTGTGGACGCTTCTGGGGCCCCAGAAGCATGGGACTCAACTAGATAATACACAGAAGCCACTGGAAAAATACTGTGGGAATAAAAAGATAAAAACTCGGACATTGCCAGAGAATGGATTGGTAATGACCATCAGGTGACTCTGGCAATGTCAGGTGGTCTGGAGAAGTCAGATGACCAGGAAGGGATCAGATGACCTTGAGAGCAAGGTCAGGTGATCAGAAATGCGGACACAATATGTACAGATAGTATCTAGAGGGAAACAGAAGGGAAAAGGAAGGGGAAAAAGAATAGGAAAAGGAAAGGATGGTCTCTAGGGGTTGTCCCCTTATGCCCATGCCATTCCCCTCCTCCAGAACTGCCACATCCTTGACCAGCATGGCCGCCTCCATTTGCGCCGCCACCGTTGCTATATGGTCCTCTTGCCAGGGCAGGGGCTTGCCTGCGTCCACCGCAACTTCCAGCCAAGTCCCCGGGGCCACCATGTTCCGCCGGTGGTGCCCCACCAACACCCGATCCAACTGCGCCATGCCATGCTTGGCCTCTGGTGGCAACACCTGATGCAGGCGGGACAGGCCCTCTTGCAGGGATGCAAACGCAGCCAAAGATGCATCCAGCAGGAGCTGGTGCTCCCACGCCCAACCTAGACAGCCAAACTTAGTCACAAAACAAAAAGGGCTGGACGGGGACTACTTATGCATGGCCTCGCCCTGCCCCACAGCTGCTTCCCGCAGAGCCCAATCCCGCCTCCGGACCACTGCCACCCTCTCGATTTGAAGAGCACCCACCTCCATGACCCGCCTCTCCAGCGCCTTGGATCGGAATGACGGAATTGCCAGGTGCACCTGGGAAGCTGCTGCGAGGTCTTCAAGCTGTCGAATGCACGCCCAGAGGTCCCGCACCTCCCCTGCCCAGGCATTCACAACTACCATGGCCATCTCCAACTCCTGCCTCATCACGTTCCGCTCCCCTTGTGCCCTCTGCAGCTCCGCCCGCAGCCCCTCCAACTCTGTACTCACCCAGGCCTCTAGCTCCCGCCTTGCCACGTCACACTCCCTCCAGACCTCCCGCAGCTCTGCATCCCTCCGGGCAATCTCCTCCATCAGAGCCTGTGCCCATTGGCACACTACCACCTCTGCCACAGGCACCTCGCAAGTTGCCAGGGAAGCAGGGCCCAGGAGCCTCCCCATTTGTGGGGAGTACATGTGTACCCTGGGGGGACCCACCTCGGGGGAAGGTGACCTTTGCGGGCGCTTGGGGGGCTGACCAGATGGAGAGGATACCTGCCGCTTGCCGGAACCGACCCCAGATGACCTTGGTGCCCCTTGCAGTGGCCCTATCTTCACCACTGCCCCAGACCCCACACCACTCCCCCCAGATTCCTGACGACCTCCCCACACACGCCTGGACCTTGGAGCTGCCGTCATCCGGGCCAAGACCCACTCCACACCCCACCCCTGCTCCTCTGCTACACAGGTTGCCTTCCAGAGCCGCGACACTGAGCATCTCTCATGGTGGGCCTGACAGGCCTCACACACGGAGGAGTCATGCCACGACCCTGCCTCCAGAGCAGTGAACTCACAGGGGTCTCCCCGACAAGCACAGAAGACACACTAAAAAGGACCTGGATCAGTCCCAGAACACGCAACAAGGAAGGGCCACCTACTGGACCATGCTCCTGACACCATGCAAGGGTTGGGGGACTCCAAACCCGGGACAATGCCTCCGCCACCTGCTCCGGCATTGCCACCTCCTGGGGGACCCAATGCACTGGGGACAACACCTCAGCGGTCACGGCACCACCACCTCCGGGTGGGGCGGGGCCTGCTGGGATGGGCCTGCCCCCAGAGTTTGCATTGACACCTCTACATCTGGGTTAGCGCTGGACATCGAGGGAACACCCCCACTCATGTTGATGGAGCATTGCTGATAGCTTGCGCACATCCCAGCATTGGTCAAAGGCTTCCTGGCGCACCTCATATAGCTCCCAAGACACCACACGGTTATTGTCAGAGGACGGGGGAGTAGGGGAACCAGAGGAAGAATTAGGTGAAGACATGGTAGGAGGGAGAACCAACCGTGGTGAGCCCCCCCTTTTATTCCCCTGGAGCACCTTCTGGACGGCCGCTATGCGACTTCAACTTCAATTCCAAGGACTTCTGTGCCAGCACTAGCTTTGGGTTTGAATTCCCACAACACTGCCACCACAGCCCCCATCTCAAAGGGTCTTGACGCTGAAGGGGGGGTAATGTCACGACTCCACCAACTCCGGATCCTCATACGCTGCTCCGACCCTGGCACACACCTCCCCCACACCTCCCACACATCTCCAGGGCCACCAACGACCTCACAATGCTGCATCGGCAACACCCGTGGCCATCTCCAAGCAGACCCCAGGCATCACCGAACCCTGGCACCTCAGCTGACACGTCACTCTGAGGCTTCACTGTCACCGGATACATCCGAGTCCCTGGCATCCTGGCCATTACATAACATTCCACAACATTCCTCCCATGAACTGCCGGCACGTCACTAGGATACCTGCTTCTGTGGCGTTAATGGGCGCTACTACTACACCCCACAACTGCCGACCTGCCCTATGCAAGACGGCCATGGCCCGCGCCAGCACGCCCGGACAATGGTCCCGACCCTGGGGCTGGAAACCTGCTCCGGGACTTAGCCAGAGGACAATCAGATGCTATGGTCCTGGCTAGAACCCAGCCCTGGACTTAGCAGAAGGGCCATACATAAACCATAGGATAGCATATGAGTCAGGTAGTCTTGATATTCACCATAGTTCTCCATAGTTTCCGGTAATCTCTGTCTCTGTCTCCATCTCAATTTAGTTTCGTGCCTCTGTCTTTCTCTCCCTCTCTCTCTTGTCTTGTCTCTTGTCTCTTGTCTCTTGTCTCCGTGCCTCATATTTCTGTTCTGTGACTCATATTGCTGTTCTGTATCTCTCCTCTTTCTCCCTACTTCCTGTCTTGTATCTTTTCCTCTCTATCTCTATCTCTGTTCCGTATCTCTCATCGTCTCCCAGTTTCCTGATCAATCTATCTCCTATCTGCTCTGTACCTATCCCCATCAACTTCCGACTCTACTCCCATTCCCCAATCAATACAATCTTCTGTTCCCCATCCCTCCCTCCATTAAAAACCCCAATCCCCCAAACTTGTGCTCCTCAACCCGGAGCACTCCTGACCTCGCACATGTTACTACTTGTACCCTGGAGCATCTGGACTTCATCTCAGACCACTTGTAGTTGTACTGGAGCTTCTGAGAAGCCCTGGACTTGTACTTGGCCTCCTGAGCTTGCCTAGTAAGGACTCGCCAGTGTAGCTGAGCCCCCCGTTGTCAGCAGGACCTGACAACATCCCCCCTGGGCTAGGAGCCCCACACTCAGTGCATAATGGCATTTTCTCATGGAGACATCATGACATTTTTTGATCACTAACCTGGTTTAAACCCCAGATGACAGCCAGCAGGTGGAGTGATAATACCCAGGGCATTAGTCTCCCCCACCACACCAAATGCTACTCCAAAAAAAAAAAAAAAAAAAAAAAAAAAGAAAGTTGTGCTACTGCATGTCACATGATAATGTGTGGGTGAATAAATATACCTGCAACACTCCTACCTGATGGAATGCCCACAAAGTCACTAAAGTTTGTCCTTAGAGAACTCTCCAACAATGCCCATCTTCCTCTGGAGCTTATCAACAAATTGCAGGCAAGGGTTTTGGTGAGAAGATCTACAACCATATCCTCAGAGGGGACATACAGGAGCTTAACTTTTTTGTTGGTGATGGCTTATCAGAGCCAGAACCAGTGGTGGTCAAGGTGTCTGAGGCAACCTGTGTGCTTAGGCTATTTTGAGACAGAGAGAGTGGACTGATTGTCAATACACAGTAAGTGGCACTGCTGGCAGTGTGCTAATGTCTGCCAAGAAGTTTTGCAACCAGCTTAGCTCCCAACCTGTCTCACTTGCAGCCACAAGCTCTGCTTTGGTTGTAGAAAGAGCCATGATAGTTTGTAATTTTGACATCCAGCTCATAGCACCTCCCACAACCATAAGGACTGACCCAGTAGTTGAATGACCATTGTCCAGATTACCCCCATGATCAGTGTCAGTGAAGGCTATGAAGAGGGGAGATCCTGACAAGGCATCAGATGCTGAATAGTTAATCCTGTAGTCTAGAGTCCCACAAATATATCACATGAGGTGTTTGACTGCTTTCCAGTGCTTAGGCCTGGGGCAAGCATTAAAATGACAGAGTACACTCACTGCATGTGCAATATTGGGGTGTGTGCACATCACCAGATAGAGCAAGGCTCCTGTAGCCTGTATGTATGGCATGGTCTGCATCTGTTCTATCTCCTTGGGGGACTTGGGGAAATCAGCCTTGGATGGGTGGGTGCTAGGTTCAAGAGGGGTACCAACTGCCTTGAAGTCAAGCATGTCAAAACAGGAGAGAACCTCAATTGCATATGCCCTCTGATCAATTCAGAGTCTGCAATTGGGTCAATAATGAGTAACAACCACACCAAGCAAGTCAGTGGTAGGTCTGAGGTGGCAGAGGGCAAAGTGCTTGTGCAGTTCTGGGATAACCTTAAAAATTGCTGGCCAGGATTTTGAAGCAAGAGTCATGTCATTAACATGAATGGGGATGATAATTTGCACACCAATGTGGAGGTACATGTAGATGCAGAGATCTGAAGTGATGTGTACAAACCCAAGGCTCACCAGAACTTTGTTATGTACTTATTCCAGAGGTTAGCACCATGTTTCTGACCATAGATCCCCTTTTTGAGCTTGGCACAAGGATCACCATTTCCTGGCTTCTGCTTGACATCAGCAGGCACATTCCAAGGGAAGCCTTCTGGGAACTTAATATACAGTTCCATGTCAACAATCCTGTGGAGAAAGGCAGACAAAATGTCCACAGATTCAAAGTGCGTATCTTCTACAGCTGTGAGGGAAAAAACTGTGCACACTGCTGCCCAGTGTGCTGTTGGTGTGAATGTCTCATCAAAGTCAACACCAAGACACTGACTGAAACTTTGTGCCACAACATGTGCTTTGAAGTGGTCTATGGCAACATCCAGTAGGTGCTTGACCTTGAAGACCCAGCACAAGCCTATTGCATGATGCCCTGGTAGGAGGTATACTGCATGCCAAGTGCTGTTGTTGTGCAATGAATTCATTTCTTTACACATTGCTTTGTGCTATTCTGCTACATTATTGCTTGCCATGGCCTCTCTGTATGATCTGGGATTGGTGTTGTGGGCACCAACTTTATATGCTCTTGTCATGTTCACACAAATTGCACCAAGTCCATCAAAGTCAGGTCCATGATCTACATAAGCATATCCAGCAAACAGCAAGGCTTCATTGGAACTCAAGTTCAATATGAAGTTTACTTTACCTCTTGTTCATCATTGGCATTGATGCCACCAACATTGACATCCCATAGAGGTTCTAGGACTGGGTGAGTGTGGTAGTGGTTTCCACATCAGGAGCAATTCACAGTCTACTTGATGCTGCACTGCATCCTAATATCTAGCATTGGGGCCATGAATGAGTATGCAGATTTATTGGCTAGGCTTATGTGGTGGCAGCAGTGGTAGAGCTGTATGTGGTGCTGCAGCAGGAGAAGGAGGTGAAGAGGACCTATCATTAGCTCCCACCAATTCTGACTGTTCTCCCACTACTTCCTCATCTTCATTGTCACTGGAAATAGTAGGGTGTCATCAAAGATTGGGTCAAGGTATAGACTATCTGAGCAAGGTGCAGTAGGAATGACAGGAAGAGAGTCCTGATACAACCCATAGGACTCAATGTTTTTGAGGTCATTGAACATGGCAAGTGGCAGAGAGGAGTTCACAGTGGCAGAGGAAAGTCCTGGGTAATGTCTTGACACAATCACCTGTTTTGTTTTATGTATGTAAATCTTCCAACTGACCTGATTTTCTATCTCACAAAGATGCCAGCCTTGGTGTGTCCCTGCAGACCTTTTTGCTTGTCTCAGCCAACAAGGACATATGCTGTGCAGCCAAACACCTGAAGATGGCTAATCTGAGGCTTTCTTCCTTTGTAAGCTTTGAATGGTGTCATATTACATGGTAGGGCTGAGGTTGGGCAGCAATTATATATGTGCCTAGAAGTGTTCAAGGCATAAGTCCAGAAGCTCTCAGGTAAGTATACTTCTGCAAGCATCATAGTGAGGGCTTCCTTGATTGACCTGTTTAACTGCTCAGCCATACCATTTTGCTAGGAAGTCAATGTATTTGTAAATTCCATCTGTATCCCCTCTGCCTTACAGTAGTTGATCATAGCCTTTGACATATATTTTCTGCCTGTATTGTGGTGTAATCACTTCAATTTCTTTCCAGTCTGATGCTCTGATCAGGCATAAAAATCCTTGGATGCTTCAAAAGTGCTGCTTTTTTTCTGGCACATATCATTCACTTCCATCCAATGTGTACTGTCATTGGTGAAGGTTACCCACCAATGACAATTCTGGTTATTGCTCTCCACATCTGATCACATTATGATACCCTTCAATTCATTGCTATCATCTGTTCTAAAGGTTAGTGCTGAGAACTCCAATGGCATGCAGAATAAAATCTCAATAGTACTGCTGGATGTTGGGAAGCTATATTGAAGTCAAAGCCAACAATGAGGAAAACATTGAAGTGAGTGGGAGACAAAGGCAGAGGAGGCATTTGCAGCAATTGGTCTGACAATTGACCCTAGTCAGTATTGATATATCTCAGATGTTCGACAAGGTAAATGACAAAAATGCCAAATGACCTAACACAACTGTCATATTGTCATTATTTGTATATTTATCTTAAACATTTCTAAAGATTGCTCCACAATAAGGTACATATTACTCACCCTTGTTTCATTCTGAAAAGGGGTACAAAGTTGTCTCATTGTAGCAAGATTTGGGTTATTGTTTTGACACCCAAATCTCAGCTATGTTTACTTACTATCTAGTTCCCTGTCTTTATCAGAATATCACTGTTTTGACACCTAAATCTCAGAGTGATAATTACTATGATTGATCTACTGCACATAACTGAGCCATGCTTTGTCAGGTTATAGGTCTTGATCATGGCAAGTTGACTTCTCAGACTTACAGTTTCCAAAGCTTAATAAAACTAATTATCATGTCTGATCAAATAACATTTAAGCAAGCCAAGTCTCCTTGGAACATTGTATCTGGATGTAAGTTATGCCCCCTACTGAATTCCCTGATCTTATGACATCTTATGACATCTTCTTGCCCTAGTGAGGGCATATCTTTGGTTAGTGTCCAAAGAGATAGTCAATATCTATTGGACATACTCCAATCCAAAGAGTACTTTGCATGTGAAAAGTCTCATGAGAAATATGATTGTTGGCTTAACAAGGATGACATGGCAATGAGATTAACTTGTAATGCTGTCAAATGCACTCGACAAGAGACTATCATTGACTGCAAAAGTTCCTCATCTATTTGAGAATCATTGCATACCAATTTTGTCAAACAATATACAGGTTTGAATGTTTTTTTTTTTTTTTGATGGTATTGCTGTAGACTATTGACAGTTCACATAGTCAACCTCACATAGCCTAGGATAATTGCATCAATTCACATTTCATATATGGTTTTTTTCCCTTGGTGTTTGGAGCCAACCCAATGAAAATGCCTTTATGCACCAAGTGTGAGACTTGTTATACAATACCCACTAAAACCACAGTTACTTTTCTCCATTATCTGAGGGTGAAGTCTTTAAGCAGTAGATTTGTCTATGTATTTCTTACTAATCCAGACTCAAAGGCAAGTTTACTAAATCTTTTTCTATCAGGTGCCAGGCAGTCTGGCTTAATTTTCCATTCAATTGCTGCTTTGAGTTCTGTTCTTTATTTCCTTATTTGTGAGGAGCTTTTCACAGATTCTCTTGTGATTCTCTATAAACATTGTAAGCACTATATTGTGTACATTGCCTCTGCTATTATTATCTTGCTGACTCTCCTTGCACTTTTATCACCTCTCTTCTTCCTCTTTGTTAGGGTACACCTCAGTTAGTCACCCAGTGAGGGCTTCATGTATGTTAGGCCTTTCTTCACAAAAAGAGCTTTACCAGGTCCCATACAGTTTCCTGACCTGAGGTTGTGCACTCTGTGAGTATGTGCTTCAGGGTCTCCATGACTTTCCATTGGAGGCAGATTGCTCTGCTCTTGTAGTCTTTTATATTCTCCCAGTTCTTTCCCAGTTTGTAGCCATTGTGCATGGCCTTCCACATGAAGGCCCTAGTCTGTTCCTGTCTCATAGGGATTTCCATATCTTTTCCTCTGTCAGCATCTCTCCAAGTTGAATTCTTGTTGCCCACCTTGTCATGTCCAGGTATGCTGTTGTGCCATTCATTACTGGGGTAAGTTGGTTTTCTAATATTCCCTTGTAAGCTAGGGCCTGTGCTATGTTGGAGAGTTTTGCTCTGGTTTGGTGGTATCCTGGGGGACTGTCTATGTCTATTTCATCTGGGGTACTTTTCCTTGCCCCCAAGTTTGCAAGTCTGTCTGCTTCTTTGTTTCCTTTCACTCCTGCATGTGCCTTAACTTTGTTTAGGAGTGTCATTCCTGTCCTTTCTCTTAGTCTAGCTGCCAGAAATTGCATAATGTTTTTGTTTGCTGCTCCTATCCATCCCTCATCTTCTCTCTTTCTTAGAAGTTTTGTGATATTGTCTAGTGTTATTTGCAAGTTGCTTCTGATGAGGATGGGCTGGTCCTTTGGCATTGCCTGTACTGCCACCAAGATTGCCATAGCCAGCATTATTTGTCTGCACCAGGTGGTCAGGTAGTCTGATTGCCTTGTTTCAGGAGTCATCTTCTTTGAACTATACTCCAGCTCCTGTGATCATGTTTCCTCCCTCATCTCTTATGCAGAATTTGCTGGTGTACACTGTCATAAGAATTGGTGGGGGTCTGGTGTTTTTGTCTGTAATCTATGTCTTCATTAGGTATTGGACCCTTGTCCACAAAGATATGGAACCTCTTATATATTGGGCACAGCCAGCCCTCTGCAAAGCCCATTCTGTGCTCCACTCCATATTCCTGGATGTCCTGGAAGACTATGGTAAGTGTTTCAATCATATTGAAGCCTGGTTTTTCTTCCTCTTTCCTCTCTTCAAAGTTTTTGGCTAACTCCATCCACAGTTTGTGAACTATGTCATTGAGGCCTGCTGCTTTCCCATTCTTCAGTGTTTCCATTGCTTTTTCTACTTCTTCTCTCATTATTTGGGATTTTAGGTCTTGCTTCTGGCCTTCTGTCACCTCACAGTTGATCTTGTCTAGAACTCTTTTCATTCTCCTTTCATGTGTTCTGCAGTTTGTCAGCCAGCCTTCCAAGAAGTAGAAAAAGCAATGAAAACACTGAAGAATGGGAAAGCAGCAGGCCTCAATGACATAGTTCACAAACTGTGGATGGAGTTAGCCAAACACTTTGAAGAGAGGAAAGAGGAAGAAAAACCAGGCTTCAATGTAATTAAAACACTTACCATAGTCTTCCAGGACATCCAGGAATATGGAGTGGAGCACAGAATGGGCTTTGCAGAGGGCCGGCTGTGCCCAATATATAAGAAGGTAGATGAAACTAACATAGGGAACTACCATCCCATAACTGTACTAAACACAGATTATAAAATTCTGGCAAAAGCCCTATCAATCAGGCTCAGTAAAGTGGCACCTGGTATCATACATGAAGACCAAGCAGGCTTTATGCAGGGACAAATAATAGAAGACCAGACAGAACTGGCACTCACCACTATAGAATGGTGCAAAATCACAGAGACAAATGGGATGATAGTTTGTCTCAACCAAGAGAAAGCCTATGACAAAATACTCCATGAATTTCTGTAGGCCTCAATGAAGAAGTTCAGAATATCTGAGGAATATATAAACATCGTACATACACTATATGCTGATGCACATACAAAGATCATCCTGAATGGAGAGATCAGTGGAAGCTTTAAGGTAAAGAGAGGGGGAGACTCACTCTCATGCCTGCTCTTCAACATAGCAATTGAATCCCTAGCACAAATGTTAATAATGGTATTTACTGTTCTGAGATTCAGGCATCAGAACAATGATATTTTGGTCAAGACAGGGAACTAATTAGTAAGTAAACATACCTGAGATTCGGGTGGCAAAACAATGACCTGAATCTTGCTACAATGAAACTACTTTCTAAGAATGAAACAAGGGTGAGTAATATGTATTTTATTGTGGAGTGATCTTAATAAATGTTTAAGATAAACGTACAAATGATGACAATATGACGGTTGCATTAGGTCAAGTGGTGTCTTTGTCATTTACTTCGTCATACATGAGCAAATCCTCAGTCGAGTATACGAGACTGAGATATATTACCTACCTATAGTACACAAGTAAGTCTAAGGTAGGATTATAAGTAGTGATCGCTGTCTATTGGTATGTACATTACTCACCCTCAGTCGAGTATACTCGACTGAGGGGAATCCAGGCGTGTTTTGTCTATATATATCAGGGAGGATAAATGAAATTATATTGACCTTTCGGGTATTGGACTTCGCGCCGCTCATGGTGAATCACTGGCGTCCAACAGATTGCGTTCGTATGGGTCTCATAATATCAATGTCAATCACAGAACAGCACCTTCCCATACTTCCTCAAGTATCGAGGGGGTGTGAGAAGATACAGCTTAAAGAGGTTGTGTCGTCCAAAGAGTCGGGGTCTACCCTTGTCACGAGATACACTTCTGTGACCTCGAAGTTTGCGGAAGATATGTGAAATGGTTCCACGTCGAAAACAAAGGCACCAGTACGTCAAATGTCATGTAAATGCCAAATTGTGTTCAACATGGGGCACGGGGAGAAATGCCCTTATGCGCAGAGCTCTAGATCTTGCTTGCCTGGGCGGAAAATTGAGCGGTAACTCAGATAAGGAGCCAAGAGCGTCGATAACGCCTGCACATTGACGCGACGCATAGCAGGTGCACAGAGTGGGCTATGAAAGTCATGCAGCGGGCGTACGATTTGAACTTGATGGACCTGGGAAAATGAACCCAAATCAGACAGTGGAGCACGGCCTAATCTACCCAGAGGAAGTTCGGACGTATGCGTATGGAAGAGCGTGTTTACTTGTGGGAAGGAACTCAAACAGTCATTTCAAGTTTCGACTTCCATTTCCTAAGAATCATACCACACGATGGAACCGAACAGTTTCGTTCTAGATCGATACGGTGGACCACTCCGAGCATGATTCGAAGAGACAAATGGAAGATATCCGAAACGAGACTGATTCCGAACGGGCTGCGACCTGACAGGGGCTATAAGATACGTCTTGAGCGTTGACCCACGGTCGATAGCGTGGACGTAGCGGCAGAATCATTCCTGCCGCATTGAGGAAGTCAGGATCGGAAGGTGAGCTATGGTCGCATGACGAATTCTTTCTGCGTCATTAGTTCGACTCATGTTAGATCTTCTGATGGTGTGCCTTTCGAAAAACCTTGCGCATACGAGCATTGAACCTGAACTCAAACAGCGAGCACTCCTTTACATGCGGTCCATTAGAGATCGACACACTTTCTCGAACACAAGAGATACAAATCTAAATAAGGTTAGAGACGTATCTGTCAGCTCGGCTCAGGAACTGGTTCTTTCAAGATCGTGACAAGCTTCATGGAATTTGGAGCTGCTGCTTATGCATGAGAATATGAAGTAGCTCATAAATATAATGCATTGGGGATTACGAGATTATCGACATCGAACCTTCATGGCCAGACTCCAGAGCTTTGACGTTCTCATTGTAGGTGCAGGCTTCAGCGGCGTGCATCAGCTGCACAATCTACGGAAAGCCGGATTCTCTGTCAAGCTTTTCGAAGCTGGCAGTGGTATCGGCGGCATCTGGCACTGGAACTGCTACCCTGGCGCACGCGTTGATTCCGAATTCTTGATCTATCAGTACTCGCTTAAAGAAATATGGAGGGACTGGAACTGGACAGAGAAGTTTCCAAGCCGCCAGGAACTACTTGATTATTTCAAGTACGTCGACCAAAAACTCGACCTCAGCCGTGACATCTCTTTCAGCACTCGCGTAACCTCCGCCTCCTTCGACACCACCACAAACTGCTGGTCCGTTTCCACTAACACGGGATTATCTGTCAAGCCTCGCTTCATCGTTCTCTGCACTGGCTACGCATCTAAACCCCTCTTCCCTGACATACCAGGACTCGACACCTTCCAAGGTGTCATGCACCACACCTCATTATGGCCCAAGGCCGGGCTTGACATGACTCGAAAACGCGTCGGTGTGATTGGAACAGGTGCAAGTGGTGTACAGGTGATACAGGAGGCCGGACTTGTCGCAGCCCATCTCACTGTCTTTCAACGCACACCTAACACTGCAGTGGCGATGATGAATGAACGCCCTCTCAGCACAGATATGCAGACTCAGATGAAGGCTGAAATGTACCCTACTATTTTCAAACGTCGTGAACAAACTTTTACTGGAGCCCATTACGATCTTCTACCCCCGGGCAAGTTTTATGACATGTCGCCAGAGGAGCGGTATCTTTTCATGGACGAATCGTGGAAGCAGGGAGGATTCCGCTTTTGGCTCGGCTCGTTCGAGGATATGTTCTTTGATCAGAAAGTGAATGATGAGGTGTATGCATTTTGGAGGAAGAAGGTCCTAGAGCGAGTCCGGGACCCCGAGATGCAACGCAAACTGGCACCCGAAAAGCAGGCGCACCCGTTCGGAATCAAGCGCGTCAGTCTAGAACAGTGGTATTACGAGGTGTTCAACCAACCTAACGTCGATCTCATTGACATCAACGAGAACCCGATCGTAGAAATCACTCCGAGGGGCGTAAAGACACAGGATGGGATGGTGCATGAGCTCGATGTGCTTGTGCTCGCTACTGGCTTTGATGCAGTGACGGGAGGTATTACTAAAATAGACATCAAGGGGACGGATGGCATCGCTATTGGTGACATGTGGAGACAAAAGGGACTATCGACGTATTTGGGGATGACAGTAACAGGCTATCCTAACATGTTCTTCCCATATGGTCCTCACGGTCCTACCGCATTCTGCAACGGACCCACTTGCGCCGTAAGTCCACTCAACACCAACACAATGTTTTCACGTACTTACGACAAGGCTTCTCTTCTTTACAGGAAATCCAAGGTAACTGGATCATCGACTGTCTCGTCTACCTCCGTCAGCATAACTATTCCCGCATTGACGCGACACCGGATGCCTCAGAAGCATGGGTCAAGCGCTTGAACGACATTTTCGACAGAGGTCTTTGGTACCGCGCAAAGTCTTGGTACACAGGCGCGAATGTACCGGGAAAGCGTCTCGAATCGCTCAACTTTACAGGCGGCCTCCCACTATACATCAAGCTCATTCAAGAGAGCGCTCAGGGTGGGTATGCGGGCTTTACACTTACTCCAAACACAAACATTTGGGCCAGGCTCTAGTTAGTGTCTACATAATAGTTTGGTTAAGACTTTTGTTTTTATGAATGCTCGTACGGCGGCGGTTCGATGTGAAGATATCAAAGTAGGAAGAAATATGAACAAGGAGCCAGCCTTAGGAATTTACGCATATATGTTCATTTACCCTCAAACAATCTGTACCAATATGTCTTTCATTAAGAAATAACTTATGAATGCGGTTTACAAGAGGCTAGTTTGAGCTTTACAACTTGCGGCGCATGTCGTTCTAGGTAGGAACGAAACGTCAAGGTTCGAACTCCTGAGGACCAGTGCTGAAAAGGCACATCTTTTGAGGAATTGAAGTGTCGCAAAAACCGTCCTGCCCCGAATATTCGTGCAATATGGATTTTGATTGCTTTTCGTTTCTCTAATTTCGTCGAAGAAGTCAAAATAATGGAACCCGAACTCGGACTCACTTTATAAATGACAACTGGATGATAATCGTGAATTCCTCCCATTGGTAACCGCCACCACACCTGCCAGGACAGCGAAGTCATAGAAAGCTCCGAAATAGAAACAGGTTAGAGTAGTATTAAAGGATTTCAATATCTTGAGGCACCCCAAGACTGGACAGCTTCAAGCTATCGCTGCCTTTCAGTAGCTCTGTGACTTTGATCCTGGAGTACCCCCAGTACATATGAACCTAACTTCCCCAATTTCACGCAATCCTGTGACATTTTACGACAGGCATGATCTCAGTATCTCTTTAAAATAGTGCAAGTTCAGGTTGCTCCCACATTGTTAACTGACCCATCTTGAAATACGTCCCCGTTCTCTAGAGAATACCTTCAAGATTGATGTCGATCTGCCCTAGGCGATGAGGGTGTGAAGTCATTGGCAATACGCATGAGATCCCGATACATTATTACGTCACAGATCAGCATTCAGGACGTTAGCCAATATACTTTGAGCTTTCTAGAATATCAATCTCATCCGGATCTTCAGGCATTTGGGGAACGTAGGTTGGATTTGTGTTATCAGGCCCGAGAGGGTTACCTCCGGATTTATTTCAGCGGATATTACATGAGCATAGTCTTATACCGGTCCGCTGCTAGTATACGTGTCTTCCGTGTCGAATCCTCAGACGAGTCTCCTATCACAGACGCCTTCCTTGTTATCCTCTGCCTCAGGTGTTCTGATGGGCAAAAAGTCCGAGCGGCCTGGGATAGTACTACCTAGTCGGAATCGAATTCTCAGACCATTGAGAGACCCCTCTCTAGGCTGATCTTTTTCGATTGAATGTTTCAATAGACTAAATTTCAGTACGCTAAACCATTTTTATTATATGTTCTGCAGAGTTACGATGTAAGTCCCCTGTCACTCCTATGAAGTATGCTTGACTGATAAAATATTGCCTGCAGAGTTACGAACAGATTAGCGTAAGTCGATGTGTAGGTAAAGGTAAGTAGATCGGCTCACCGTCAGCCACTCCTATGAAGTATGTTTGACTGAGGGTGACGTCTGTGTATCCAGATTGCCTAGGCGGAAATAAATTAAGCAAAGATTAGCAAATACCGATCGAGCACCACTGTGGGTGGCGCTCTCGATAACTATCCAAAAATAGAAAGAATGATAGATAAAATAAAAACATATCTTAGGTCTGGCGCAAGTCGTTCTTCAACACTCCCCCTAACTTGTACCACCGTCGGAATTCTTGAGTCCCATTAGGCCGACTAGGTAGTGGTGTATGGCGCGCGGGAGAGATTTGATGCATATGTTGGCGATGTTTGTGGCGGATGGTACGTGAATTACTTCTATATCCCCCTCAGAGATCCTCTCACGTATGTAGTGGTGTCGAATACTGATGTGCTTGGCACGGGCATGCCATTTGGTAGATTGAGCTAACGCAATCAGGAATTGTTGTCGACGTGTGGGAGTGTTGTCCGAGATCAGTTTCTGAGAGAAAATTATGCATCCAGAGGGCCTGCTGCGATCCTTGCGTCATTGCCATGTACTTGGCCTCTGTCATTGATAGCGCTATTGTCTGTTGTACTTTGAGCTCTAAGACACTGGGCCTCCAGCCATCATGAAAACATATCCTGAAGTCAATCTCCTAGTGTCGAGATCCCCATCAGCATCCATGTACCTCAGGGGCTTTATAGATCCTCCTCCATCTCAAGCATACACAATCCGGTAGTGTAAGTTTATGCAAGGATATCTAACAACACTTTCCAGTGTGATGCCGGGGTTGGACTGAAAATGGGCGAGTAAGGTTACCGCAAAAGATAAATCTCGTCTTGTGGCTGCTTGGGCCCACATCAATGCTCCATCCAGTGTCCAATGCCAGTCAAAACCCCCTTGCATGAGTCTAGAAATGGCTTTTCAGAGTCTGACCAACTTCCCCTCCCCTCCTGGAAAACCAGTTTTATGGAAAACTCGTGCTTGGGGATACTGTTCAGATCAACCAAAACAAAGTCTACTTGCCATATTCCAAAGCCTTCCTGTGCTGCCACTGCAGCTGACATCCAAAGGACTTCAAGGCACAGAACTGCCACATACATCTTTTCAAAATTTTCTCTGTGTCACAGGACCCACTCATTTTTGATGCCCTTCAACCCTAGAACACTTTCACCTTCCCATGACCCCACCACACCTTAAGCACACCCCAGCACATCACTGGATCACTCAGCCATCAAGCTGCACACCTCTGGATCACTTGGCCCTTGTACCATGCCACTCCAGATCACCAACCAGTTTGCCAACCTGGGCCCTGTGGCGACACAATCCAACCCAAACAATACAAGCCTTCCTTCTGATAATGTCACCCTCAGCATTGAACTTGTTTGCATATACCCAGCAGCACCCTACAATATTCTCATGTAGTGGACCTGTGACTTGTCCACCAACTCAAATATGCCACAATCTTCCATTACCCTCAGCTCCTCATCTATGGCAGGTTTCCACAAAGGCAGTTGCTTCATGGCTTTTGCATAAGTCTTTAGCACTCTGGTTTTGCTTCCATCTTTGAGGTGAGACAAGACCAATAGGTAGGCAAAAGGACTATCAGCTATCAGTGCTGTTGGTGCCTCACCATTGTCGGCTCATGCCCCCCCTCCTTCACATCCTGCTTGTTCACATCCTGCTTGAATTGTTTCTCCTGTGTAGCCACCATTGCTGGTGTTGGTCTGGAAATTCAGGCAGAGTCAGTGTCAGTGCATGTTGAACAGGTGCAGTGGGTTTCAGTGGTCAATCCAGTTGTTAAGGCATTTGTAATTGACAGTTATTGTTGTTAAGGAGTTTCTTTGGAAACTTGGCCAAGTCTTGTGTGAAAACTATTATCAGATCTGCCAGATTGGATAAAGTTGGATCTGTTGGCCATGTTAGATATCTTGGTTTTATTGTTATCTTGTTATCATTCTCCCCTTGACTGAAACTTTGACTGTCCTCAGTCAAAGAAAAAAAATCCTACAACCTTGCGATTGGTAGGGGTGGTCTGTGCATAATTGGTCCATTGCACCACTTTTGAAACCTATAAGAAGGGCTAATGTGTTGCTGGACTTCATTCCATATTGTTCCCTAAGCTTTCTTTCCTGCTTTTTACAGGATATTTTAGAGAAGGCTCCAAAGATCTTGTTGTTAGCATGCATGTTGCTTAGTGTCAATCCTCAGGTTGCAGTCAAGTCAGTTTTGACCACTTTTGTGCACTACTACAAGTTGGTGCATATTAGTGGGGTAGAGTGACAGGAGAGAAATGTGGTAGTAGCTGAGTGTCAGCTGCTATATGCAAAGTATTAATTCAAGGAATGGATAAGTAAGCATTTTGTAAGTTTTTCTTTTCTCTGTTTTTAGCATATGGACATTAACAATTATTGTTTAGAAGGACATGAGTGGTTTTGTTTATGAGGGTCCTGAGGTGCCAACAGATGCCAATATGACAGTACATTAGTACAATGTTGCTAAGTTCTGGCAGTGTAATTAAGTTGATACAACTCTGTATCTACTGTCAGAAGGCCTGGTTAAAACAAACCATAATATATGCTGAAAACTGTAAGCATAACAGGCAGACAATCCTTAGAAACCCTGAAACCATAAACCCACTTAAATCATTTACATTTCTGAAAGGCTAATAAAATAATAGAGTATTCTACCAGGGAATAGGGCAGAAAAATAGGAGTTAAAATTTGATTTATTAATGCTAAAATGGTGGACATAGTAAATTACCTTCCAGGTGCCTCAGATCAAGAGATAATCATGGATAGGATGATCTGGAATAAACAACACTAACAATAGGCAGGAAGCAAAGATGACAAGCCTAATGTTGGGGAACCATCTAGAACAAGAGAAAAAGTTTTAGGAGTGTTCTGATTAGGGAAAAGTTCCATTGTACCACAAGAATGTTTGAGATGAGGAATAATCTAGGGGTAATCTGGAACAAGGGAGACAACATAGGAAGAATTAGGAAGGGATGGAACAAATTCTGGGTTCAGGAAAGTACTTGGTATGTTGAAACATATAGTTTCTTAGAACTATCAAGTATTCCAGAAAACAGAAGGGATGGAACTTGGGTAGACAAATATCAGGACATCAGACTACATAGAAATATGAATGTTTGAAGAAGGAAGTATGAAATGGACTTGTTCCTAGCATGTTTTAGACAAGCTAGAACAAGTACATGCATGTCCTTTCAAGAACATGAATGTTTCATGGAAGTATCAGAACTCTGGAACTTGGTGGCTTTGGAGACTTGTAGCTAAGCTCTGGAACATCAGAACTCATGAAATACAAGAAGAATAGGTTGGGTGGAAAGAATATCAAGTCCTTGTCATGCTTTCTACATACTGGACCAATGATGTGCCTTTTCACTTAAAATAGGAATGTTTTCTGCAAAACATTGAAGAACTCTGGAACTTCTCATGATCTATTATGTTCTATGCAAAAAGGGGTTACTATTGGTCCTATTCAATTGGAATACAGTGGATAGATGGAAAACTGGTCCATATTTCAAGGGAATAAGCAATGCAATACAGTAGTAGTATATTTCCAGGTCACATGTAAAGATAGTCTGTGCACTGAAAGAGCAGTATAAATAGGCTAGAAATAGGCTAGAATAGATGGGATTTTAGTGGATAAAGGCTTGGTGGTTCCCAGGAAGTGAATCACTTAAGCTGGTTTTCATTAAGCAATCTCTGTTTTTTGACTTATGGTCAGGAAACTCTTATCACTTCAGCATAAACTTCAGTTCATTTAAATGGTTTAGTGTGATTGAATTACCAAGCCCCAGAACTACAGTATCTGCCTTTGCAAGTACTACAAAGTTCTTTTTAGATGTTTGAGAACTTGTTGGCCAACAACAAACTTCTCTTTCAGAACCCCTAGTTGTACAGTGTGGAGCCAGTGCATTGTGGGATGCAAGCAAGGAATCAACTGCACCTCCCTGGGCTAGCAGCTCTGGTAGAGCAGGTGGGGAGTTGCCTATTCTACCAAGGATGCCAAAGACTCTAACTGGAGGGATTAGCACAAAGAGGATGTGTCAAAATATAGGGTCTACACATAGCAATACATACTTATTGTGGTATCATATGTGTATGCTTACATCACTTTAAATATGTTTTTCTGTGTAGCCACACCTCAGTTCACTGCACCCTGTTGAGTGCCATACTGAGGTGTGTATCACTTAACTGTTACATAACTACAGTTTGCTTATCCTACCAAGTCAATTTGTTCTATCTAGGTAATACAGCTATAGTTCACTGCACCCTGTCAAGTGCCATACTGAGTTGATTTGTTCTATTGAACTCAGACCTTTGAAAGGTTATGGGCCCAGTTGCCTAACCTAATCAAAGATCAAGTAAACTCAAAAGTCTATTTTTTTTTTTTTTTTTTT
>QGOB01000068.1:0-104095 GCA_003313055.1 Termitomyces sp. MG145 | reverse complement strand
TTTTTTTTTTTTTTTTTTTTTTTTTTTTCAATTTTATTGTGCTCGACGCACGGTGTCATGTTGCACATTACTATCATAATCTAGGTGACTACAAGAGCAAGGCAATTCTGCGCCCTCCCACGTACATGGAGAATGAGCGAGCCGGTGTTTCCTACACCGTTTAGAGCCTTCTCCCCTAGTAACCCCATGCCGTGTGTTCCCGAAAATCCTGTCAGCTACTTTGGCCGAGCGCCGTGGTCGCCTGGCATTTGGAGATCGAGACCACAAGTGTGGAACCCGACCTCCCCTTGGGTCGGTGGGTCCTTTCTTGCTGCCGATACTGGTGTGAGGGTGAGAGTGAGGTGTTGGTAGGCCCGCTGGGCTCAGGGCATGTCTTTGCTGCTAGAGTTCCTGACTAGTCGCTTTGTGTCCTTCAGGAATCTAAAAAGAAACTTCAGAATGTTAGTTCTCGAGAGTAAAGCTTTGAGCGACTCAGCTTCGCGGCAAAGTTTCCTGCGAAGGTAGACATGTCTTTCGTGCTGGTAGTGTGGGCATTCCAGTAGGAAATGCCTCACCGTCTTGGGCTTCAGCTCGTTACAGGAGGGGCATACAGGAGTTTCTGAACGATGTATACAGAAGAGGTGAGCGTTGAGTGGAACGTGATGGGTTTGTAGCTGTGTCAGGGTAGCAGACTGACGCCTATCGAGATTCGCAATCAGCTTGAGGTAGTTTCTTGACGGGAGTTTACTGTCAATTGAGTTAGCGAGGTTGTATCTCAGTGACTTCTTCCATTCCTCCTTCCAGCGTTGACGTGTGTCTTGCAGGTGTGCTTGTCATGCTGCAGCTATGCTGGTCAGAAGGGGCTGGTTTCTGAGGTATTCTGGGAGTTGCACGCTGTCGCTGGCCTTGCCCTTTGCGGCTTCCTTTGCCAGCTCGTCTGCCCTCTCGTTAGGTACAAAGCTGCAGTGGCCTGGCGTTCATGTGAGGCGAAGGCTTTTGTCACCCTCTCCAGTTCGCGACCATATGTTATGCAGTTTCTCTGCCATCTGGTGGACCTTGTCAAGCAGATAGTGTGCAGGGTGTGGGCGCTGGTTGTCTAATGCTCTAAGCATTGCCTGGCTGTCGCTGCCTATGAGGGAAGCGCCAGGGAGGCGCTCTCCCATTATTGTTAGTAGATGTAGACCAAGTGTCGTACCGACAATCTCTGCCTCATATACTGTGTGCTCCCTCATTGAGCCTAGGTGATAAGTCAAATGTTGTGTCTCAATACCCCTTTTGTAAAGCACTGCAGATGCTCCAACGCCTCCTTCAAAGCCTGAGCCATCGCAGTATATCGCTGTTTCGGAGTTGTGGAAGTCTTCTTCCACCGCCTTCAGCGCATCGGCCTTGTTGCTGCCTATACTTATTGTGAACGCGGGAATATAGTTGAGCCTACGTCTCACTGAGTGTACAGTCTCAAACGCATCTGGCAAGACTTTAGTGGTGAAGAACAGGTGGTGTAGGGGCGACCTGTGTTTCTTCACATAGCGCTTCGCAGCCCGCCTTACTGGCTTATGGAGGGGGTGAGTGTGCGGCAGGGACGCAAGACGTACCGCCGCTCTATACAGGATCGTGTCAAAAAGCATGCCAACTGGTAGGAGGAAGGCATGGACGTCCAGAGTATCTCCGGCCATTGTGCTGAGGGCCCCGGTAATGGTCCTGGTAACTCGTCGCTGGGATGGAGTGATCTTCTTCATGACGCCAACAGATCCGAGTGTCTTCTTTCCTGAATCGGACTTGTGGATGCTGGTGTACCAGACATCTGCCGCATAGGTGAACATGGGAACTGCCATTGTGTTGTAGAGCTGCCGAATGGTGTGTGGCGGCATACCCATCGATGGTCGTGATAATCGCATAATCTGGATGGACCATAGCGTTGCCTTGCATATGACCTCTTGCACGTGGGCAATCCATCTCAGCCTGGCATCGACTATGACTCCCAGATACTTGTATGACATTTTTGTTGCGACCGTCTGTGTTGTTGTTGATCCATCGCGGTTACGTCTTGTAAGTACTAGGTCCGGAGGGATTGCATCAAGATGTGAGCGAGGAAAATTGACTAGTGCTAGCTTCCCCAGCTCAAATGGCGAGTTGAACTGGATTGACCAGTCAAAACCCCCGTTTTTCTGCTCCATGAGTTTGCGGATGATATCGTGGCATTGGTGGAGGGTCTTAGCAATAGCTATCAGCATCGAATCATCCACGAACCCAATGGATTTCTTATCTTTTTCCCCTGCCCGTATTATTTTTATCAGCCCCGCATTGTAGAATGCGTAGAGTAACATTGAAAGGGGGCAGCCCTGGGTAGTACTGTTGATGACATCTATGAGCTCAGATACCCACCCATCGAAGTGAAGCCTGGTCCTTCGGTTGGTGAGCATCCGCGAGATGATTCTCACATAACACTCTGGAACCGCACATTGTCTGAGGCAGTGTATCAGCTTCACGTGTACTACATTTGGGAACGCACTCTGAATGTCCAGAAAAAGCATAACAGCCACTTTCTTAGCCCTCCACGCATCTTTCACAGTTGACACCACCATGTGGATGGCATCCGTTGTGTTTCTACCTGGTCTCCCTCCAAATTGGTGGTCTGGGAGCATCCCGTGCTTTTCTGCCAGATATGATAGGTTGCTAGCGATCATGGCCAATAGCAGTTTTCCAAGAGTGTTCAGGAGGCCAATTGGTCAGTAGGACTTTGCTTTGGTGTATGTGTCCCACCCAGGCTTTCTGAGGACCAAAGTGGTGGATACCAGCCAACTGTCATGGTATACTTCTAGTTCAAAGACCGCCCTGTAGATGACATAGAGGTGGTCAATTAGATTGTCAGTGCATTTCATCAGCACAACGTTAGGTATTCCATCTGGGCCCAGGGCCTTGTGGGGTTTAAGCGTTGCTATGGTTTTCAGGATGCAACGCTTGTTGAAGTATCATATTCCTGGGAGGGGATCAGGATATTCGTCCTGCTCATCCTGATCGCCATTGCTCGGCGTCAGCGGTAAGGGGAAGAATGAGTCCGCCAGAACTTTGGCCTTGTCCTCATTTGCTATAGCCCATCTTTGAGGGGAGTCGTGCGGCTGTTTGAGTTCCGGGATACGGTCCTTCGACATATCGCCCAGTTCCCTGCTAACAAACTGGTGAGCTTTCCAAACGTCTCTGCCTTCAATGTCCTCCAGCCACTTCTCCCAGCAAGACCTCTTTGCCTCCTTAATCTTGGCAGCCATAAGCTTCGATAGGTCTTTGGCGCTCTGGTGGGAGGGATGGTCAGCGATATCTCTGAACTTGTAAGACAAATTGTTAGCTCTCAATCTGGCTCTCTTGAGGGACTTTAGTCCATTGTTCCACCATTGCTTGGTGTGTGGGCAGGGTTTGGAGGTGGGCACAATATCTTCGTCTGCAATGACCTCCTGTATCAAGGTCGTAAGGTCCGACACCTTCTGGTCAAACTCTTGTTGCGTTCTGATCAGTTTAGCTGGGGAGCGAAGCATCAGCTTCTCAGTTAGTGAGTCATTGAACACCTTCCAATCGACTGTGTGGAAGTCTTTCTGCGGTTTGGGGGGGGTGCGCATTAGCGGGAGGTCGACAGCCGTTGTGATAGGCATGTGGTCCGTGACTGGTGGACGAAGCGAGGCATCAACCGTGCAAGTAATGATTGGGCTACACTTGCCTTTCCTGTACCAGACATTGTCCGGTCTCATCCATCTATTGCTCGCAGTTTGCAG
Source organism: Termitomyces sp. MG145 (assembly GCA_003313055.1). Taxonomy (NCBI): domain Eukaryota; kingdom Fungi; phylum Basidiomycota; class Agaricomycetes; order Agaricales; family Lyophyllaceae; genus Termitomyces; species Termitomyces sp. MG145. The sequence goes on along the minus strand of QGOB01000068.1, from coordinate 100,355 downwards.
CGTAGGCATGCCGGCTGGCAGGGCAAGTTCCATGTCGTACTTGGCAAGCAGCCTCAAGAGAGGTTGCACCATGTCTTCCAAGGAGTTGAGATGCCTGTTCTCGGTGGTTTCCCAGATGGGGTGGTGCCTGTTGAAGTCACCAAGCCAGAGCATATGGTTGCGGTCTGATGGGCATATTTTGCGGAAATTGAATGAAAGGACTGTGGTGATGACGGCCAGCACATCGTTGTTGTTGCAATCATTATAGACGTTGGATACGGACAAGAAACCGTTAGGTCCTTTGAATTGTATCGCAGTCACATCTGGCGAGGGGGCATCAATGAATGAGTACATATCTGTGGGTATATTAGCATTGATTAGGATTATGGATCTTGTACGGGAGGCTCCATCATCGCGGTGTGTGTTGGGGTAATGTACAACCCAATGGTGAGACACCCACGTCTTGTTCAAGTGGTCAAGGAAGGGTTCTTGTATAGCCAGGATGTCCCAATCTTCCGGTTTGGCACTAGCGAGCATGGCTGCCTGGGCGGCATCTGATTTTCGAAGGTTCTGTTGCCAGATGCGTAGTCGAGCATTATTCCGTGGTGGGCTGTTCATTCAGATTCAGAGTGTTGAGAGTTGCCATTCTGGTTTGCAATTTTTGGTCGCTGTCAGTGGCTAGGTCGAATATATTCCCTTAGGTCGGTCTGTCGCCGGGTGGGTTCCGGATTTGGCTGCGTTCCCTGGTCGTCTATCCATGGTGTAGGTGCTGGGGGTGCTCGAGAAAGTTTTTTTGGGTGAAGAACCCATGTTGCTGGGTCATCGGTCGGGAAGTAGGGCATTGTGTTTTCTGGGTAATGCTTGTCAAAGTCGTCACACTTCCTTATGAAGGTCGGGCATGTTCTTGCTGAGCTAGGATGGTTAGAGTTCTCCCCACATGAAACGCAACATGGTCGATTTCCCTCTATGCATGTATCCGCCTTGTGATCTTTGCTCACGCATCTCGAGCACTTAGAGGTGCCCTTACATTTTGCTCGGATGTGGCCATATAACTGGCATTTGTTGCAGCGCAATGGTTCCCGAATGTCCTTCCTGGCATAGACCCGGTGTCCTGCTATGAATATCTTCTGTTGGAGGAGCTGGTTAGCAACGCCTTCATTTTGGCAACGCAAGCAAATCATTGCGTATGTCTGCGACGGTGCCCTATTTGCAACTTTCTTGAACCACATCATGTCGATTATTGATCCAGGCTGAAGGTCGTTGTCGCTCTCGATGGATGCTATATCGTCAGCGTTGGAGGGATCAAATATCCCCCCACATGGGACAGAGCGCACAATCAGGTTAAAGGGTTTGCTTACAATCCTTGCAGTATCGTCGATGCATGCTTTGGCTATCTCGAACTCTGGATCGTTAGCATATCTCTTGAACCTGTTTGCTGCCTCTTGACTGTCCATTTCCAGCAGTAAATCCCCTCTTTCCAGGACGGTGATCCCTCTGATTCGTGTTGTTGTGGGTTGCGGAGTGTCATCGCCAATGGTCGCCATGATTGCCATCAATTTGTCAACCTGTCCGAGCATTTTGTTGAGTCAATTTTGCAGGTCCGCAATACCTTGTTGGGTGCGGTCTATGTTAGCTGTTTCCCCTACCACAATGAGGATGACCTTCAATCCTCTCGCCAGTCGCTGTTGGAGCCTTGTCTGCTGATCCGTGAGCTGAGGGTTGAAGGCCAACAGAGTCCACCCGCTCGTGCGGCTTTCCTGCGTCGATGTGGCCTGGGCATATGAGCGTTGAGGACCTTTGCTGCCCCCAACCTGTGGTATGGTCATCAGGCGGTTGACCGCCTCTTCCAGGGTGTTGGACACTGTTCCCAACTGGGATGATACCTCCCTGAGCGCCAGCGTGGTTTCCGCTTGAGTCGCCGTAGTCGCTGCGGTGAAATCCGAGTTGGTCGTGAGTTTGTCAACTGCGTCATCGACTTTTCCCATGAGTTTCCATGCGACAGCTTCTGCGACTGTGTCGGAGGCCTGATCAGCTATGTCGTCTTCGATGAGGTGGGCAACTGCTAGTATTGCGTTCTTGGCATCGGTCTCTAACCGATTACCCCTGCTAGCTGTGGCTGCTGTGAGCAGGATCCTGACCATCTTCATCCGATCGTATGGTTCACTATCTAGAATCCAGCCCTTGGTTTCAAGCCATTGGCGGGCATCCACGGCTGATTTGACCGGGGCGGAATCACCTGCCAAAATTGCTTTCAGTTCGGCCCGAGTCGGCAGTTGTCTGGTCGAGTTTGGGGGGTCGTGGTCGTTGGCACTGCCAGTTGAGGATCGCCCAGTGTGCATACTGCCTGAGAGGGGCAGCATGCAGAGTAGGATTGTGTGCGGGTATATTCTTTAGCTAAAGGTGGCTTTGTTCAACCAAAGGAATGAGAGGAAAGTTGAAAGATGAGTGAATTGTAATCTTAATGCACTGAACCAGTCAAGGACCCCGGAAGGGAAGATGGTGGTAGCAGATCAAGATCGGTCCAAAAAAAGTCTATTTATACACATGCATCACTATAAACTGCATCAGACCCATGTCACTCAATGTCAAGCACAGAGACTACTACTTGCTGTCAGGTCCCGCTGACAATGGGGGCTCAGCTACACTGGCAAGTCCTTACTAGGTGAGCTCAGGAGGCATGTACAAGTCCAGGGCTGATCAGATGCTCCAGTGAGGCTACGGGGGTCTGGGATGAAGTCTAAAAGCTCTGGAGTTATGAAATAGTGACAAGCATGGTGATAGAAGTGCTCCAAAGTTGAGGAGTACAAGTTCAGGGAAGTCAGGTTTTAAGAGGACAAGATGGGAGGGGAATGAGGAAAATTGAGATTGATTAGAGGCCAGAAACAAGTATGAGAGATTATAGACACGAGTACAAAATGGAGGAGAAATGGAAAGAGTAAAGAGTTGAAAACAATACAAAATATGAAACTCGGAAACAGAGATATGAGAAACGGGCATGGAATGGAAATATGAGGCATGGAGTCAAAGTACAAGGCATGGAGACAAGATACAAGTGACAAGACAAGTGAGTTAAGAATAGGAAACTAAAATGCACAAAACTAGACAAGAACTAGGGCAATATCAAGACTACCAACTAGTACACTGTCTTACAACCTATATACTGTCCCCTGGCTGAGTTCCAGGGCAAGGTCTCAGCCCCAGGGTCATGGCATCTGTTGGGGCATGCTAGCGTGGGCTGTGGTTGCATTTTAACACCACAAGCAATGGGTGTTTGAGCCTGATGATGTGTTAGCAGTCTGTGGGTGGAATGTGATGTAGCAGCTGAGATGCCAGGGTCCAGCAATGTTGAGTGATGTGGAAGCCTTGGGGTGATGTGGCAGCTGAGGTGCTGCAGTTTGGTGGTGGCCATGGGAATGTTCAGAGATGTCTGAGGATGTTGCTGGTGCCGGTGTCATGGGGAGGTGGGGTTGTTAGTAGTTTTGGGGGTGTATAGGAGGTGAAGGAGTGTGTGGGGTTGAGATAGTGTGTGAGGGCCTGGAATTGGTAGGGTCATGACATCTGCCCCATCCTAACTGGACCCAAAAATTTTCAAATCTGAAAAATCCAGATCACAGCCAAACTCAGGCAAAAGAAAGTATGGGACACAGTCAAAACTACACAGGTTTTGCCTGATGCCCTGGTCACTTCTCCATCTCTACCAAGCAGTTACTCTCACACTGACACATGGGCCATCTATGATTCCAAAGCCTCTGGAATCATCATTGCATACATATTGGATCAATTGGCCCTAGAAGTTGGAACTTTAAATCATGCAAAAGACATGTTTGGTAAACTAGTAAAGATCCACAAGAATACAAATGTTGGAGTGAGCATGTTCTATACATTCATCACTATGCCCAACCAGAAATGGAATGGCTCTCCTACTACCTTAAGCAACCATATTTCTGCAATCTCCATGGCTGACACAAAGTTAATGGCAATGAAAAAAGAAGTCAACCACAAACTCCTAGCATTTATACTCCTCCATTTGCTTCCTGAAGAAAGTACTTGGAAATCATTCCAGGCTACTGTACTGAACTCACTTACACCTGGAACCACTCTAACATTCTCTGAATTGGCTGACCACCTCATATTCATGGCTGCAGCCAAGCAAGAAGCATCACCTAGAGCAGCCTTCAAAGCTGATGCAAATGTCAAGTCCAAACCCAGATTGAAGCTAAAACTGAAATGTGGTGTGACTTCCACAATGCCTCAACACACAACACCTCCAAATGTCAAACCCTAAAGGAGAAAGACAAGAAAAAGGAAAAAGGAAAGGTCAAAGGTCAAAGGAGGGAAAAGGAGAAGGCAAACAGAGTCAGCCACAAGTCATTGTCCAGCAGAGACAGCTCCAATATGGACTCTGGGGAAGGAATGGCTGGTTATTCAAATACAAAGTTGGCACATGTCTCTAGAGCTTTAATGTCATGCATTTTGGCCTATGTCAGAAGTAATGAGTGGAGCATGTTGCACTCAGATGCAATTGCAGATTCTGAGGCATCCATGCATATGATGCCAAATTGAGACCGGTTCAAATGTGATTCATTCAAGGAGCTACACTGGCTCAAAAAGCTGCCCCAATGTTTGGCCTTTTTGGAAAGATTCACATGGTGTGCAACAAATACCTAACCAAAAATTCGTAGAAAATCACATGACATACAACTGCATCCTGGCTTCATAATTATGTATAGATCATGTGATTTGGTTAAGAACTCGCTTAATAATAAATAAAACAAAATATTCAATCATTGGGGCAGTTTTTTGACTCACTTTAATTTTTATATTTTCTCAATACTTTTCAGCAGTAGAAGATGGAAACACCTTGTGGGAAGTATAAACAATGTCACGTGACCTTGTTTGTACTAATTTGACATGTTCAACTTCAATAAATTACCTTCTTGACACTCTACCACCAGCATGTGACCTGTTTCTGCTGCCAATTGCTCTTCTGTTGCTTCTCTCCTTAATGAGGGGTATTCTAAGCATCAAATCCAAGCAAAAACTGGCCTGGGAAAGGGCACTGTGGGAAGGGTCAGCAAACAACTGGAGAGCAACAGAGATAATCATCCTGGAGGTTGTTCTTCCAAGCTTACAGCACATGACAAACAGTCTATTATTTATCAAATTACTACTGGGAAGCTGGATAATGTTGTTCAAGCTACACAGTTCATTAATTCTGTCATCTCCAGTCCTGTCAATCCTCAGACAGTCAGGAATGCATTGAAGGAGGCAGGTTTTTGCTCAGCAACAAAGAAGAAAGTTCCCATGCTCAAGGCTGCTCATTGTGCAAACCAGCTCAAGTTTGCTCAGTATTATGAAAACTGGACAGTGGAGGATTGGAAAAGAGTTTTGTGGAGTGATGAGACAAAGATCAATTGGATTGGATCAGATGGGAAGGTATATGTGTGGAAAATTCCAGGAGAACCACTATCTGACCACATCACTACACCAACTGTCAAGCATGGAGGAGGAAACAATTTAATGGTATGGGGCTGCATGGGTTGGAATAGAGTAGGGAACCTCATTGAAGTTCAGGGAAAGATGGATGCTGCACAGTATTATGAGATTTTGGATGAGGGAGTGGTGGAAAGCTTTGAGAAGTTGGAAATGGAGGAGGAAGGATGATATTTTCAGCAGGACAATGACCCAAAACACACCTCCAAATGGGCAACAACCTAGTTTTCTGATAACAACATCATTGTGATATCCTGGCCTGCTCAATCCTCTGATCTCAATCCCATTGAACACCTCTGAGTTTAAAGGAGTGCATGAGTTATGGGAGAGAGTGGTCAAGGAGTGGAATGAAATACCACAATGGGTATGTCAAAGCCTCATAGAGAGCATGCCTAGAAGGATCAAAGCAATTATAAAGGCAAATGGAGGCCATACCAAGTACTAGATATGAAAATTAGAGTAAATTAGAGTGGGTCAAAAAACTGCCCCAATAATTGAATATTTTGTTTGATTTATTAATAAGCAAGTTCTTGTCCAAATCACATGATCTATACATCATTATGAAGCCAGGATCTAATAAAGAATGAGGCAACCATTTCATGGGAAAATTTGATCGCTTTATAATGGGGCAACCAAAAGCTAGCTACCACATTTCTGACTAAGATTATGTAAAATTAGTCAGCAGGTTATGTAATGTCTGGCTGTTTTTGTGCTGTAGCCTTGAAGCCTTTATTTTATATAAATCTGTGTATATTAGGCAACTATATAATGTTCATCCTATCATTTGGCACCACTTCCAGGATATCACATAGTTTGTGTGTTCAGAAATGGCCAAATGTGATTTAGTGGACACTGTTTTTCATGCCTCCAAACTTTCCACGAGAATGTATGTATATTGGCTTATACATCCATTGACACACATTGATGGCAATTCATTAGTGATCCTTGAGCTATTGATATACATAATGTAAATGATTTATATTGATTTTGGGCTATAAAATGCTAAAACATTGATATTTCAGGCAACCTTCCACTGGAAATCAACTACCTACTACTCCTGACAGCCAAAGAAGACAGACTAGAAGTCATAGAAGACTTCAACAATTACAAATGACTGATCCTGATGATTGTCGTGCAAACAGAAGATCTGGAGAACAGATCAATACTGTGGTCATACCACCACTTTACTTTGGACCTGAGGAAAACATGGGAACTGGAGGGATGAGACCTGGAAGTAATAACCAAGCTATGGCCAGTGCTTCTAGCTCTACAGGAAGGCTTATTAGATAGCCTCTTGCTGTTGATGATCCATTTTCTATAGTCATTCCTGAAACTCATTTGCCTGAAAAATGGGATGCTCCATTACCAAATTCTGTGCTTAGAATGGTTGCCACCACTACCTCTTTCTAGAGAGCTAGAATAGTGACACCTCTACCTGCTCCTACATAGGAGGTGCCTGCTCAGCCAGCTATAGCTATTCCTGAAACTGTTTTGTCTGAAGGGTGAAATGTTTCTAGACAAAATCCTGTGCTAAGAATGAGAGCACTACTACTTCCTCCTGCATAGGAGGCTAGAATAATGCTAGCTTTGTCAAGACCTTGAGATTATCTACTTTGTGTAAGAAGTCAATATTAAGGTTTGAACATTAATGCTTTAACTGAATATTGTGAAGCTAAGGCTGTAGTCAAGCATTAAGCTTTGATTACAAAGCTCTAACTGAGCATAGCAAATGTATTGAATAGTCACTCAGGTTTCTGAGCCATAGGAGATCAATTCAGATTTTCTGCAGAGATGAATGTAAGTCTCACTGTAGATAGACTCACCTTTGAATACTAACCTTTATAAATTTCAGCATCTAATGATTGACAAATGGACAAATGTAAGTGTAACTTTCAAAATAATAGCTTTTTATTGCTAACCTCTTTCTAATCTATCTAGCTGGACCCACTATCGTTAAATTAGGAGATTGTAGTATTTGCTCATATAGTTTCTGCCTAATAACCTTACATTATGAGGTTGATAAATCTAAGTTTTAAAAATGAATGCCCTAACTAAGAGCAGTGAGGTTAGAGCTAGAAATAAGCCTAGAGTTTTGGAAAACAAAGGCCTAACCGAGCTTGCAAGGTTGGGGCTGGAATCAAGCATTGAGTTTTGAACACAAGGCCCTAACTGAGCTTGCGAGGTTGGGGCCGGAATCAAGCATTGAATTTTGAACACAAGGCCCTAACCGAGCTTGCAAGGTTGGGGCTGGAATTAAGCATTGAGTTTTGAACACAAGGCCCTAACTGAGCTTGCAAGGTTGGGGCTGGAATTAAGCATTGAGGTGGCTGACAAGGCCCTAACCAAGCTTGCGAGGTTGGGGCCGGGATGCAGTCAGTGTTTGGGGGCGAGCCCCCAATGAGCTACATACCTGTGCCAAAGTACCTGTGCCGAAGACACAGGACGTAGCTCATGCAGTTGAATGTCATGTACCTTTCTACAATTTTTTACTTAGGTAATTGTTGCACACCATTTGAATCTTTCTAAAAAGGCCAAACATTGGAGCAGTTTTTTGAGCCAGTAGAAATCCACCACAAAGGATATACTTCAGCAACAACTCTTTTGTTGAGGCAACCAGAATTAGGACTGTATTGCTTGATTGCACTGTAAACAGAAAGGTCCAAACCACTGAACTTGAGAATATGCTGCTCATACCATTGTTCCACCTAACTCTCATATCAATCTAAAAACTTGACAAAGCTGCCTACTACATCATATTCAAAGGAGATACATGCAAGGTGAAAACTGTGAAAGGACAAAGGATAATCATGCTCAGAAGCCACAAAGACAACTTATACTACCTGAATGTAACTTCTAAGATCCATGCACATGTCTCAATTGACATAAACACTCTTCATTGTCCTCTCAGGCATATCAATGGAAAGCAACTGGCTAAAATAGTAAAGAACAACCACATTGAAGGCATAAACAAGGTCACCAGAAACTTAAAGTTCTGTGAACCCTGCATACTAGCCAAGTTAAAGAAACTCCCCTTTAGACATGAGGGACAGTTTGCTTCAAGACCTCTCCAAATCATTCATTCCAATGTTGGCAGGCCAGTGACTCCCCCAAGATTAACATGGAAACTGTTACTAGATCAGCTTCTTTGACAGACACAGAAAATTCCTGTGGATATACTTCATGAAACACAAAAGTGAAGCCCTAGATAAATTTTGCCAGTTCAAGGAGGATGTCCAGATGTTTTTTGGAACAGAAATCAGGGATGTATATTTATCCAAAAACTTTGTTGACTTCTTCCAATCCAACAACAGAGGAGAGTATACTGTAAAAGAGTTTCAAAAAGAACTTGGAAAGGGGCAGAACAATTCATCTTACCACAGCTGCCAATACTTCCAAGCAAAATAGTTTAGCTGAACACATGAACCAATCACTTGTTAACACAGAAACAGCCATGCTTATAGAATCCAGACTCTTAAAATCATTCTGGTCTAACTGTTAGATGATGACAGGTCAAGTCATCTGACAGCTTAGAGCTCTGAGTTAACTACACAAAACTGTCCTGTGTTCCAGTTCCTGCAGGACATACACCTACCTCAGGCTTGAAAGGGAAGGTTCCTTACACTGTTTTCTTCAACTGCAAGGTCAATTTCTTGTGGTTACATCCCTTCAGATTGGTCAGTTATGCTCTCATCCCCAAAAACAAGCAAAACAGAAAGTTCTCCCACAAGGATCAAAAGGCTATCCTGATTGGTTTTAAGAGTAGAAAGAGGGCAACTCAAGTTAGCAAACCAGTGATCCAAAACTTGGACTATCAAAGGGCCATTGAACTCAAAGATAAAAGGAGAGAAAAAACCAGAAGGAAGAAGCATACACAGTTAGAAGATGAACCTTGAAACAAAACAAGAAATGCAGACCACCAAACAATTCTGGACATACAGGAAAGAGCAAATGACCCCCATATGAGTGATCAATCTGAAGAATTCAAAATTCCAGAGCCTGAGTCTGAAGAAGATGTCTTATTTGTTGGGATATTGCAGAGCAGAAAAGCACTGCCAAAGCCTACTCTGGTCCAAACAGCAAAGGCTGGAAGGCCACACTACAGAAAGAACTCCAAAACCTAATTGAGAACAATGTCTTTGAAATTGTCCCTATGCCAAAGGAAATTTGACCAATCACATCAAAATATGTCTTCCAAATTAAGTACAATTCCAATGGAAACATAGAAAATTACAAAGTCCAAATAGTTGCACAAGGTTTCACACAAAAGGAAGATTCAATTACAAAGAAGTCTGGGCTCCTGTAGCTAACTTCAAATTGATACAAATTATATTGGCACTTGCAGCAAAATACAACCTTGAACTTGATCAGATGGATGTAGACACAGCCTACCTGTAAGGGCAACCTCAGAGAGCTGTGGAACTCACACAACTGGCAGAGGAATATCCAAAGATGTATTAGCAAGTGGTTACAGTGTACAGGGCTAGCTACTCACCTGGCAGAGGGATATCCAAAGAGAATAAGTCTAAGGAGTCCCTATGCCAGGATGTGGACGCTTCTGGGGCCCCAGAAGCATGGGAATCAACTGTATAGTACACATAAGCCACTGAAAAAGGAGTGTGGGAATAAAAGATGAAAAACTCGGACATTGCCAGAGAATGGATTGGTAATGTCCATTAGGTGACTCTGGCAAGTCAGGTGGTCAGAAAAGGGTCAGATGACCAGGAAGGGATCAGATGACCTTGAGAACAATGTCAGGTGATCAGAAATGCGGACACAATATGTACAGAGAATATCTAAAGGGAAGAAGAAGAGAAAAGGAAGGGGAAAAAGGAAAGGAAACAGGAGAAAGGAGAGAAGAGGGAATGGGCTTAGGAAGGGATGTTCCCTTACATCACCCCCCCTCTAGCTTGCAGCGCCTCGATGCATGCCATGCTGACTGGAACAGTGTTGGTGACAGAGTGTAGAGGCCCCGAACCAGTTTGGGGGCATCTGGGTGCCTGTCATAGAATTCCTTCACTCGGAGGGGGGCCCTGACACCCTTGGCAGGTTCCCAGGAAGAGTCCTCATAGCCAAAACCTTTCCACTTCACCTGATACTGGAGCTTGTAGCAGAAAATGCGGCTGTCTAGGATGGCCTCAACTTTGTAGTGCTCTTCATTGTCCACAATTATTGGCAGTGGCAGGAGGTCCGCTCGCCGACCTGGGATTGGATCCGCAACTGCAGGCTGGAGTTTGACAACATGGAATACCGGATGAATACCACACATTGCCCAGGGTAGGCGCAGATGGTACACTAAACATCCCACTGCACGCTCCACTGCATAAGGGCCCAGAAACTTGTGAGAGAGCTTCTTGGACGGGTGCATGGTCTGAATGTCTTTGGCATCCAAGTAGACCTTGTCTCCAGGCATATATTCTGGTGTGGGAGTCCGCCGCTGGTTATAGTAATGGGCCATGTCATCTTTGGCCTTGGCTAGAGCTTCCCTTGCCTCCTCTTGAGCCCGTTTCATGCAGTTCACAAATTTGTTTACAGACTCATTCTGAGAGGGGCGCTGGTGTGGTTCAAAGCCCATGCGTGGATTACATCCGGTGTTGAGCAGGAAGGGTGTGGTCTGTGTTGCGGAGTGCACATGGTTGTTGTACTGGAACTCTGCATCCGGGAGCAGCTTGTCCCAGTCGTCTTGCCATTTGCTGCAGAAGATCCGGAGGTACTGTTCTAGCTCCTGGTTGACATGCTCTGTCTGGCCATCTGACTGAGGGTGATATGCAGTGGAGGCCTGAAGCTTGATCCCCAATAGGCAGTACAGTTCCCTGGTGAATTCTGCAATGAACTGGGGACCTCAATCTGACACAAAGGCATTGGAGAGGCCATGCAACTTCCAGACATTTTTGCAGTACAGGTTGGCAGCACCCAGTGCGGAGCAGGTGGTAGTGGTGGTGATGAAGTGCACTCTCTTTCCTACACTGTCCACAACCACCATGACGGCATCATAGCCATGCACATCTGGCAGTTCTGAGATGAAGTCCACTGAGACCACGCTCCACCTTTCTTCAGGAACAGGAAGAGGGTGCAGCTCACCCATTGGCACCTGACAGGAGGGCTTGGTTCTAAGGCACATGTCACAAGTGCTGGTGTAGGCACCAATATAGCGTGACATCTGGGGCCACCAGTAGTTGTGCGACACCAGTTCCAGAGTCTTCCAGCGTCCTGGGTGCCCTGCCACCTTGGAATCATGGTGCTGCTGTACAATCTGCTGCCTCAATTCTGAGTCATTTGGCATGTAGATGCGTCCCCAGAACGTTAGGATCCCTTGGTCCAATCACCACTCCTGACTATGAATGAAACAGGTCCCTGTCTGTTGGCCTGCCTTGAGCGTTGCTGCTGCTTTAGCCACCACATCCTCATGGAGTCCTTCTCGGTTGCCCTTCCATATATCTGCCAGAATGGATACCTCTTCATCCTGGATTGTCAGACCTTCAAGTGCCCAAATCACAAACAGCTCTGGCCTAAGCAGGACAATATTGTCGTTGTCTCCTGCTCCAGTCCCATAGTCTGCCCGATGCAACAATGCGTCTGGCTTACCCATACTCCAACCTGGCCTGTGATGAAGTGTGAAGTCAAAGTTTGCCAGGTAGAGGGACCAGCGAGCCTGTCGTTGGTTGAGCTTTTTTGCAGTGCTGAAGTACTCTAGGTTCTTGTGATCCGTCCAGACCTCAAACTGATGCCGGGCCCCTTCTAAGAAATGATGCCACTCTTCAAAGGAATGGATGATTGCCAGCATCTCCTTGTCATGGATCTCGTAGTTACGCTCCACAGCGTTGAGACTCTTAGAATAGAATGCAATGGGATGCCATTTCCCATCCTCCTTAGACTGCTGGGAGAGGACAGCTCCAGTGGCAAAGTCTGAGCTGTCCGCCTCTACATGAAATGGCAGGCTGTCATCCGGGGAAATGAGAACTGGTTGGGAGGTCACTGCACATTTCAGAGTCTCAAAGGCTGTTTGCTGAGCATCTGTCCACTGCCAAGGCTGGTCTTTGAAGTCAGGTCAAAGAGAGGGTGGGCACGATGAGAGAAGTCCTGGATGAACCGCCAGTAGAAGTTGGTGAACCCTAGGAAACATTGGACCTCCTTCTTGTTCTGAGGTGCTGGCTAGTCTGCTACTCCAGCTACCTTCATCGAGTCCATCTCTGCTGTTCCATGCAAGATGATGAGTCCAAGGTATTCCACTTGGGTCTGCTCAAACTTGCACTTCTCAGGTTTGAGATAGAGCTGGTGTTGGTGGAGTCGTTCCAGAACCAAGCGTACAATGCGGCGGTGCTCCTCTTGGGTCTTGGTAAAGATGAGGATGTCATCAAGGTACATGCACACCACTCCTTCTGCAATGAGGTCACGGAAGATGTCATTCATCATGGTCTGGAATGTAGCTGGGCTATTGGTGAGGCCAAGGAACATGACCAGCGGTTCAAACAGCCCTTGATTTGTCCGGAATGCGGCCTTCCACTCATCTCCTTCCTTGATGCGCACGTTGTTATAGCCCCAGCAGACATCTAACTTGGTGAAATACCATGCATCACAGAGGTTATTGACAAGCTTGGAGATGAGGGGGAGTGGGTAGCGATTCTTGACAGTGAAGGTGTTCAACACACGATAGTCCTGCACCAGTTGGAGGGAGCCATCCTTCTTTTTGATGAAGAAGATGGGGGAGGCCATGGGCAACTTGGAAGGGTGAATTCTACCAGACTCGAGGTTCTCCTAGAGGAAGGCATCCAGCTCATCCTGCTCCTTTAGCACAAGTGGGTAGACCTTGCAGTTTGAGGGCTCTGCATCAGGAACTAACTCTATGGCATGATCCCACTGCTTGTGCTCTGGGAGAGAGTCAAAGGAGGTCTTGAAGAACACATCTTCAAAGTCATGAAGGTAGTCCAGTATGGCATCTTGGAAGGACTTTGGTTGCACATTCCGGGTGAAGGCTTCTGCCAGATGCTGCGACATGGTCTGACTGGCATGGACCTCCGCAACATCCAATGATCAGGGTGGCAAGGCTGCTAGGATCTGGTCATCCTCCTCAATGACTTCGTCAGGAGTGTCAGGCTCTGGGGTTCCCAGTAAGCTGCTATTGCCAGCCTGTTCCAGTTTGGGGTCTCCTCTATCCCTACAAGCATCCTTGTGAGGGGCCTCCTTACAAGGGAATGCTAAGGGAGGAGGGTCCAACAGGTCTAGGTCAGGGTAGGGCAGGGGACCCCATTGGCAGGCTCGGACTGAGGCTCGCTCATGGGCACACGCACGACGTTCCAATCGGGCTTCCTCTGCACAGGTAGAGCATTGACATGGACATCGACTTATTTTGACTTCCCCCATAGACCAGTCAATATCCGGGTTATGCAGGTGCAGCCAGGTGTAGCCTAGGATGATATCCTGCTTCCCTAAACTAGTGACAGCAAACACTGCCCATTCTGCATGGTTGCGATAGCGGAGGATACACTCTGTCACACACCAGATAGAGCCAGCTTCATTGAGGATACCGTCAATGTTGTATACCAGAATGGGTTGAGTCAATGGTCGGGTGGTCAGCTGATGCCTCTTGACAAATGCGACGTCCATGAAGAGTCCAGTGGCCCCACTATCCAGAAGAGCCTGGACTCACTATGTATGCTATGTATCCATAGTCTCTATCTCTACCTCCAGAGAGAGAGAAAGGTGGCTGATGGGATGAAAGCCACTGTGTACTTGCGTGGAAGATGGCGTTCCCAGCTGGGAAGGCGCACTCGGGGAGGAGGATGAGCTTTGGCTGGTGTAGGAGGAAGAGGGGGTAGTATGGCTGCAGAGGTCTCAACTGGTTTGCATGTAGAAGAATCAAAAGAAGGAACTGTATTAAAAGATTCTATGGGCAAACATGCAAAGCGGTTAGAGCTAGGCAGTGGAGGTGTACGGTCCATCCACTGCGATGCTAAAAATCCTCCGGCACGTCCTCCTCTCCATCATCTGACGTCTTATCCATCACCTCAGGAGAAGGTACGCCTGCAGCATCCTTTGCAGCCAGGAGCTCCATAATGAGCACGTCCCGTTTGTCGGCTAACAGATAGCGCACATTGAGCCCTTCCAGACAGCTGCAAGCCCAGTGCCCAGGCTTCCTGCAACGGCGGCACACAGAAGGAGGGACTCTTCCCTTCCTTCTAGCAGCATCAATGTCCATGGGCACTCCCATGGAGATCTTTGCTGTTGGCGTTGCTGCAGGGGCCCAGGGTGCCGGGCCTCGTATGGCAGGGGCGGCTGCAGGACCAGGAGTGGGGCTGGTGCCCAGCGAGCAGGAGGTTTAGCAGGGAAAGGGGGCAGAACTGGGGGGCATGACCGAAAGGCATGGAATGTCTCAAACTGTCAGTCAGCATGGGCGTTCCAATCCACGAGATGTGCCGCTGCAATCCCGCCCTCTATGTCCTCATCCCCAGGGCATCCATCTACTATTCCATCAATCTGTTTATCGATCGATGGTTTGAGCCCACACCGGAAACAGAGAACCAGCTGCGCAGACCTGGGGAACCCCGAACGCTGAACCAGCTGCTTGAACCCGTCGATATAGGTGTCAAGGGTATGGCTCTGCTGGTTATAAGAGGTGCCCTCTAGCGTGAGGGCAGCGCATTGTGCCTTGTTGGGGTGCGTGAACTCAGAGAGGAACCAAGACTCAAACGCAGCCTAGTCTGGAAACATGTTTGCATCGTCCTCCAGAATCTCCTGCGCCAAATTGGCTGCGCGCCCAGCATTCATATAGGATAATGCCCACTTGATCGTCCATGTTGGATTGCTGAAAGAGGAGGCATGCAAGCTAATATACAGCTTGCAGGCAGTCAGGAATTGACGTCCTTGAGCTCAGTCTCCATTGAAAGAGGAAGGAGGGGCGGCCTTGATTGCAGATGAGGGCTTGGAGACAATCGTTGTCACAACAGGGGGCAGCGGGGTGACGGCCACTGCGGGGAGGACTTCAGCAGGGGATGGTCTGGAGTCGGCAATAGGGGGGCATTGGAGATGACAGCAGGGCTAGGGGTGACCCCTAGTGAAGCAAAGCGCATGGAGGAAAGGAGTTCTTCGAGCTGAGCCTGCATGGTAGAGCTGGTGAGAGAGAGCAAGTTGGGTGGTGTTGGAGGTGGAAAGGCCCTGTTCTACAGCCTGTAACTGAGCATAGGCATCATCCTGAGCAGGGACAGGGGTGCCTGAGGCAGGAGGAAGGTCTGAGGCTGAGGTGGCAGGCATGGTAGAGAAGGGACCAAAAAAGGACTGGTGGGGGAGCTAGCAGGCAGGAGTGGGGCCCTGGAGGCAGAAAAGAGGCAAACAGGGGAGCACAACTGCTTGGGTGAACCCAGACCAGTTAAGAGAAACTTATTCTGCTGTAAGGGCGACCTCAGAGAGCTGTGGAACTCACACAACTGGCAGAGGAATATCCAAAGATGTATTAGCAAGTGGCTACAGTGTACAGGGCTAGCTACTCACCTGGCAGAGGGATATCCAAAGAGAATAAGTCTGAGGAATCCCTATGCCAGGATGTGGATGCTTCTGGGGCCCCAGAAGCGTGGGAATCAACTATATAGTACACATAAGCCACTGAAAAAGGTGTGTGGGAATAAAAGATGAAAAACTCGGACATTGCCAGAGAGTTGATTGGTAAAGAATTACCTAATCAAAAACTCGGACAATATGTAACAGACAATGTATGAAGGAATGGAGACAGAAAGAAGGGGAAAAAGGAAAGGGAAGGAGAAGGAGAGGATGGATGTATGGAAGGAGAAGGAATGTATAGGCTCAGGAAGGGATGTCCTCTTACAAGTTGTTTGTATACCGACTGAGGTATGTGGCTCTCCCAACTCAAGGATACAAGACTACGTACTGATTGAATTACTATTTACTTTATTCAACAGATATATAGGCCCAATAAAGTTGTTTGTATACCAACTGAGTTACTTTATTCAACAGATACTATTTTGATCTGAGGCACATGACTTAATTCTATCCACCTATCACTGAGACCTTTGTTGGGTTTTGGTTGCAACCAGGAATAAGAGGTGCTTGCACCAGCAGGTGACGGAACCCCTTTGAAGCAGCCTCTCAGCAAGCAATGCAAGAAACCAAAACCCAACCTGGAGTCAGCTTTGGCAAAAGGCCAACATCACTGGAGCCAGCAATTCAACATAAATAGGAGCAATGACCTCCAAGGATCTCCAGTATCTCAAGAAGGAGTCAGAACTCCATCTGCCCATTAACCTCACTATGTTGGGTGGGATGCCCATTAGTAAGGTGGTAGTCCCTCCAATGCAGAAACAGTGGCCACTAATTTTTGGCATCTGTTCACTCTCAAGGATGTTGTTGATGCACAGGAGAAATTTCCTGACAACCATTGGAATCACCCTTCCATCCTTCAAAGTGAAGAACACAAGTGGCTGCCTACAATCGACATTGTTCATGCATGCATGGTTCTCAAGCATCTGAATTGGATCCAGATGTCCTTCTTGTCTGGTGATAAGTACAGTCTCGCCAATTCTACCACCTTTTTTTGTGCAAGGCAAGAGCAACATCAGGGAACCCTCCCATGAGACAAAATGATTTTAGCCACTCAGTGATCTGTAAATATTTTAGGCATTTGGCTTCAGGCAAGGAAACTGTTTTAAGATCAAGGGACCAAGTAAAACCTATGTAGTTAGAGGAAAATAGGGTATGTTTGTTGTGAGCCCATGGCCACCCCAGATAGGAGGCAATAGACTATATGAGTGATTCATCATAACTGTAGGTGCAAGGGGGCAGTACTGATTTAGGATACCTGAAAAAGATGAAGTCATCCACCCACTTCAAGACAGCATCAATTCCAAAGTGAAGAAAAATGAAAACAATAGCATCTGCAACAGAGCCAAAAATGCCAGGTGCCAAGGAGATGCTAAAATTGAGGCAAAAATCAAAGTGAACAAGGCCTTTGATGATGATTGCTAGAAGGGGCCAGTCCTTTGGTTGTGTAGGTATGTTGCAAAATGCAGCATCAATGTCAAATACCACCACCTGTGTGCCTAAAGGCACATATGCCACTAGCAGCCAGCAGTCAGCAAAGGCTCCCCAATCGCATTTGAACTTGGAGGAATCAATAGTAGAATTAATGGAAGCAATCACAGAATCACTGCAAGGGTAAGAGAGGTCAAGGATGATATGAAGTTTCCCCCCTGCACTCTCAATGACATTCAAGAGGGCTGTACAAAAATGGCCAAACAAATCAAAAGCTATGGAAGGTGGTATACCAGGGGAAACTCTCTCCAATTCAATTTCTTTCAAGTAAATGATTAGGAGGCAAGTAGATATAATACAAGGAAACAGAGTCCAATCCCACATTGAAACCATTGTGGAGGCCTTTTGGAACCTCTGCAAACAAATCCAACCACCCAGCCTCAGCTAAAAGCTGCAGCCAACAATTGGCATGCAAGGGGGTGGATATGGGGAAGATGGTCTCAAGCGGAACAGGTCTGTGTGCCATGTGCAGAAGTTCCACAGAGGGAGCAAACATGGGAATGAGAGCAGTCTCTACCTCTAGCACATGATCCACTTCCATTGAATGCGAAGCATACTGAGGAGCCCTGGGGGGTGTTCCAAGCCTGAGCTTGCCTATGCCCTATGAAGGTATCGGGGTTGGGAGTGGCAGGCCACAAGTCGGTGCTCATAGCTCCCACATGCAAGGCACTGGCTTTTTTTCAAAGATGAGGCCATTCCACCACTTCCGGATGAGGTGAGGTTTTGATCTGCTGTCCTATATGCATCCCGAGACTGCAACGCTGAGGATGAACTGGATTGGTGGTGAGTGAGAAAGGAATTCATTTTGGCAAGGCGTGCATCATGTTCATGTGTAAGGCATTCTTGCCAGATGTCCTGCTGGAAGGTGTCCATATAGAACTCATGCAATTGTCAAACGTACAATGCTCGCAGCTGCCGATCATAGTCCAGCACCACCAAAAAATGCAGACATGCATTCGGCATGTGTTTCAACCTCCAGAAATGTTTTTTGAAGCAGGTGGTGATTTTGTTAGCCACAGGCCCTCCAGAGACTTTGCTGTCCTTGGTGCACAAGTGAATGCAAATGGCTTCAATGAAATTGTCTGCAGCCCCACTCCATTTGTTGAAGGTAAGTTTTTCCTCCTTCAAGGCATCAAAACTGGTGGTCATGGGATGGAGTCTTCCATTAGTTAGAACCAAAGCAGAGTCCAAGGCCATCGTCTCACAAGCCACACACCTGCAAACTTCATCTGCCAAGTAGTTGAGAGGAATGTACTCCAACATTCCACCCTCCAGAGCAGTTACCACCTTGCAGGGAAAAACCTTGTCCACAGCAGAAAGCAAGCAGCCCACAGCCAGGGGCCAACTGTGGCAAGTTTGCCTCACTCCACCAGGTGACCTCTCCCTGCCACCTCCCTGGTCCAGACCAAAGAGCAGACCGGGAGCAACTGGAGCTCTAGTCCCACCATGATTAGTCAGGGCAGGGGGAGGGTTCTGCAGGTCAACTGTCCTGCCAGCCTCTGGCATGTTATGCAGGCCAGTCCTCTGGCTGAGATCCATAGCCACACCCAGCCAGGAAGCTGGCAATGTCACCATAGGCTCAGGCACAGGCAATGAGGTGGCAAAATGCTCAGGCACAGGAGGCTCAGGCACAGGCAACAAGGTGCCAAAATGCTCTGGCACAGGCTCAACCTGAAGAGGTTGGAGGCCTCTGATAGCATGGATGTGGTTGAATAAGCCTGTAAACAGTTAGTCCAGGAAGGGGAACTGGTATTGATGTGGCTGAACAAAGACAGAAGTAGTGCAGACCAACTCATTTAACAAAATGACAACAAATGCCCCCCACCCCCCCCACACACTAAGCAATGTGGTGGAGAGGGACTGGCAACAGTGAAAAAGAAAAGAAAGGAACCCCCCGGGCACAGGCTGGCAGACACAATGACCAATAACTAATATGCCACAAGACAATGCAGGCCAGTCAACAATACAACAAAGCCCAAATGAAGGCAAACACCATGACCAGCAGCTGTAGGACCACACAGCGACCACGCTATGACAATGACAAGCCGCACCAGCCAGCAACAACAAAACACCCATGGCCAAAGGTTGCCAATGACAGGTGCCCCTCCAAGATCCAAGCAACAGCAACCATGCTATGACAATGACAGGCCGCACCAGCCAGCAATGACACAACAACCACAACCAAAAGGTTGCCAAATACAAGCACTTCCAAGGTCCAAGTGACTAAGAGTAGCAGGCTCACCTTCCCTAGAAGCCACTCCCCCAAAGGCGGCCAGGATTTCCCAACAGCTGGTCATCTGTCATTGTGAAGAGGTGAGGCCTAGTGTCATCCTGATCTGGTGAGCAATACTCCCCTATTACTGCCTTGGGAGACTGTGGCTACTGCACCCCCTGTTGTGGCCCAGATGTATATTCAAGGGAAGGGGACCTTCTCCTGGCAGGGACCCGTATGGTTAGGGGGGAACAAGGTATGGATTATGAGTGTCCCTGCCTGGAGGGTGTACATGGCAGCAGGGGCACGGCAGATTTGAGCATGCCATTGATCATATGCAGGGACAGAGGTTGCATATTGGAAAGATTGTCACCCCGCTTACAACTGGGGCTAGGTCTGTGGGTCCTTTTGGACAGAGGTGCCACCGGAGAAGGAGCTGGCCAAGAGGCAAGGATGACAGGTCGAGGGGGGTTCAAAGCCTCCAGGCAGTGCAAGGTGTCAGGAGCAGCCAAGGCAGAGGCCATTGAGTGCTCTGGTGGAACCTCCCCCTCACACATGCCCAGAAGGGGCAGGTCCCCTCCATCCTTGCCAAGACCATCTGCCACCAATTGGTGTCCAGGCAAGCTGCCGCCCCTCCCAGCAGTCAATGAGAAGGATGGCTGTAAAGTTCTAGTCACCGATGCCAGAGGAGGATCATACTCACCGCGGCCGCATCCTCGTCCTCAAGAAACCATTGCAAAAACGCTACAATAGAGTCAATTTAATTTGCCTACAATAGAAACAAGATTAATTTGTCATTTGGCGGTGAATATATGCAGGTGGAGATGGGTATAGCTATCAACGCTTCTCAGTCACGCGATTGTCACGTCTCAAAATACTTCTTTCCTTCCTCCCATGCCTCCTTCTGGAAAGATACTATCACAACAATTTTCTTATATGAGGGGGGGGGGCGTACCCTGTGTCTACAGTTTTCGACACATCTCGCTTACAGTTTTCAGCGTTTTTCTTTGTCTGGGCTGCCCAGGGGGGGTACGTCATAGCAACCATGTCCAGATTTACCCGATCCGACACCCCTTGTTCGGAAGGGTGAGCTACGGTCGCATGACGAATTCTTTCTGCGTCATAAGTTCAATTCATGTTAGATCTTCTGATGGTCGTGCCTTCTGGAAAACCTTGCGCATACGAGCATTGAACCTGAACTCAAACAGCGAGCACTCCTTTACATGCAGTCCATTAGAGATCGACACACTTTCTCTGACACAAGAGATACAAATCCAATCTAAATAAGGTTAGAGACGTATCTATCAGCTCGGCTCAGGAACTGGTCTTCTAAGGTCGTGACAAGCTTCGTGACATGAGAATATGAAGTAGCTCAGCATCTCCTAAACATAATGTATTAGGGGATTACGAGATTATCGATATCGAACCTTCATGGCCAGACTCCAGAGCTTTGACGTTCTCATTGTAGGTGCAAGCTTCAGCGGCGTGCATCAGCTGCACAATCTACGGAAAGCCGGATTCTCTGTCAAGCTTTTCGAAGCTGGCAGTGGTATCGGCGGCATCTGGCACTGGAACTACTACCCTGGCGCACGCGTTGACTCCGAATTCTTGATCTATCAGTACTCTCTTAAAGAAATATGGAGGGACTGGAACTGGACAGAGAAATTTCGAAGCCATCAGGAACTACTTGATTACTTCAAGTACGTCGACCAAAACTCGACCTCAGCCGTGACATCTCTTTCAACACTGGCGTAACCTCCGCCTCCTTCGACACCACCACAAATTGCTGGTCCGTTTTCACTAACACTGGATTATCTGTCAAGCCTCGTTTCATGGTTCTCTGCACCGGATACGCATCTAAACCCCTTTCCCTGACATAACAGGACTCGACACCTTCCAAGGCGTCATGCACCACACCTCATTATGGCCCAAAGCCGGGCTTGACATGACCGGAACACGCGTCGGTGTGATTGGAACAGGTGCAAGTAGAGGTGATACAGAAGGCCGGACTTGTCGCAGCCCATCTCACTGTCTTTCAACGCACACCTAACACTGCAGTAGCGATGATGAATTGACGCCGGCTCAGCACAGATATGCAGACTCAGATGAAGGCTGAAATGTATCCTATTATTTGAAACGCCGCGAACAAACCTTCACCGGAGCTCACTACGATCTTCTACCCCCGGGCAAGTCTTATGACATGCCGCCAGAGGAGCGGTATCTTTTCATGGACGAATCGTGGAAGCAGGGAGGATTCCACTTTTGTCTCGGCTCGTTGTAGGATATGTTCTTTGATCAGAAAGTGAATGATGAGGTGTATGCATTTCGGAGGAAGAAAGTCCTCGAGCGAGTTCGGGACCCCGAGATGCAACGCAAACTCGCACTCGAAAAGCAGGCGCACCCGTTCGGAATCAAGCGCGTCAGTCTAGAACAGTGGTATTACGAGGTGTTCAACCAACCTAACGTCGATCTCATTGACATCAACGAGAACCCGATCGTAGAAATCACTCCGAGGGGCGTAAAGACACAGGATGGGATGGTGCATGAGCTCTATGTGCTTGTGCTCGCTACTGGCTTTGATGCAGTGACGGGAGGTATTACTAAAACAGACATCAAGGGGACGGATGGCATCGCTATTGGTGACATATGGAGACAAAAGGAACTATCGACGTATTTGGGGATGACAGTCACAGGCTATCCTAACATGTTCTTCCCATATGGTCCTCACGGTCCTACCGCATTCTGCAGCGGACCCACTTGCGCCGTAAGTCTACTCGTCACCAACACAATGTTTTCACGTACTTACGACAAGGCTTCTCTTCTTTATAGGAAATCCAAGGTAACTGGATCATCGACTGTCTCATCTACCTCCGTCAGCATAACTACTCCCGCATTGACGCGAAACCGGAAGCCTCAGAAGCCTTTGTCAAGCGCTTGACCGATATCTTCGACAGAGGTCTCTGGTACCGCGCAAAGTCTTGGTACACAAGCGCGAATGTACCGGGAAAGCGTCTCCAATCGCTCAACTTTACAGGCGGCCTCCCACTATACATCAAGCTCATTCAAGAGAGCGCTCAGGGTGGGTATGTGGGCTTCACACTCACTCCAAACACAAACATTCGAGCCAGGCTCTAGTTAGTGTATACGTAATAGTTTGGTTCAGACTTTTGTTTCTATCAATGCTCGTACGACGGTGGTTCGATGTATAGATATCAGGGTAGATAAGCAATTTTTACGCATATATGTTCATTTACCCTCAAACAATCTGTACCGATATATGTATTTCATTAAGAAGGTAACTTATGAACGCAATTTTCAGAGGCTAGTTTGAGCTTTACAGCGTGCGCTACATGTCGTTCTAGGTAGTAACGAAACGTCAAGATCCGAACTCCTGAGGACCAGTGCTGAAAAGGCACATCTTTGAGGAACGCAAAAACGGTCCTGCCCCGAATATTCGTGCAGCAATATGGATATTGATTGTTTTTCGTTTTCTCTAATGACGTTGAAGCCAAAAGTGATCAAAATAATGGAGCCGGAACTCGGACTCGCTTTATAAATGACAACCGGATGATAATCGTAAATTCCTTCCATTGGTTAGGTAACCGCCACCAAATCATCTGCCAGCGGAGTCATAGAAAGCTCCGAAATAGAAACAGGTTAGAGCAGTATTCGAGGACTTCAGTATCTTGAGGCACCCCAAGACTGGGCAGCCCTCGATTTTCTAATCCTGCTACAGTGCCGCAACGTCTTGAACGTGTTCTGGACTTCGCTCAGGTCAGTTCAGTGGTGAATCATGGATGGGAAATCCGCTTAAAAACCTTCGAGTTATCACTGCCTTTTTGTGGTTTTCATCCCGTAGTACCCCCAGTACATATGAATCTAACTGCCCCAAGTTGAAGCCATTCTGTGACATTTTACGACGTGCCATGATCTCAGTATCTCTTAAAATAGTACAAGTTCAAGTTGCTCCCACATTGTTAATTGACTCATCTTGAAATCCGTCCTCGTTCTCTAGAGCATACCTTTAAGATTGATGTCGATCTGCCCTAGGCGATGAGGGTGTGATGAAAGAAGTCATTGGCAGTACGCATCAGATCCCGAACCCGATACATTTAAAAGCATGATCTGGTGCTTCTCACTTTGTACACATACCCCTCTATTACGTCACAGATTCTTCCATGTCGAATCCTCAGACGAGTCTCCTATCACAGACGCCTTCCTTGTCATCCTATGCCTCAGGTGTTCTGATGGGCAAACAGTCCGAGCGGCCCGGGATAGTACTACCGAGTCTGAATCGAATTCTCAGACCATTGACAGACCCCTTTCATTTTCGTTTATTATATGTTCGTTTTCATCTGAGACCCTTCGGCCTGTATGATTGACTATCATGTCTGTTTTCTTGAGCCTCCGAGCAAACGCGAGCATGATCTCACGACTCTTTCTGTGACTGCCATCTGTTCAATGCTACGTCAATACATAACGAAGCATCGTTCTCATTGGCGAATGGCATCTCGGAGCTCCAGTTCGGAAACAAACCCACCTGACTGACTTTGTTGAATCATTCTCTCGCTACTCAGGCATGCTCCATGGTCTTCAGAGGGTATTACGTTATGATTATCCCAACTCTTTCGTTACGAGGTTAGGAGTCGGCAAGATACCAATGTAGTGGATACTTTGGGCAAACAAGAGGTATCCAGTACCCGACTTTGCCATAGATCCGTACCAGTTGTGCGATTTATTGCCTTTGAATGGATCCAATGCTTCAACCAGAGGTATAAATAGCTTGTGCAAAGTCAGTCTGTCTTTGAACATTCGAGCTTATGACTGGACTCCAGAATATTGACGTCCTCATTGTAGGCGCAGGCTTCAGTGGCGTGCATCAGCTGCACCAACTACGCAAATCAAGGTTCTCTGTCAAACTCTTTGAGGCTGGCAGTGGTCTTGGTGGCATCTGGCACTGGAACCGTTACCCTGGCGCACGCGTTGACTCGGACTTTGCAATATATCAACTCTCCCTTGAAGAGATATGGAGGGACTGGAATTGGACAGAGAAGTTCCCAGGCCGCCAGGAGCTAGTTGAGTACTTCAAGTACGTCGACAAAAAACTCGACCTCAGCCGTGACATCTCTTTCAACACTCGCGTAACCTCCGCCTCCTTCGACACCAACGCAAACCGCTGGTCTGTCTCCACTGACACAGGAGTAATCATCAAGCCTCGCTTCATGGTTCTCTGCACGGGCTTCGCATCGAAACCCCTCTTCCCTGTCATACCAGGACTCGACACCTTCCAAGGCATTATGCACCACACTTCAGCATGGCCCGAAGACGGGCTCGACATGACCGGAAAGCGTGTTGGTGTCATTGGGACGGGTGCAAGTGGTGTACAGGTGATACAGGAGGCCGGACTTGTCGCAGCCCATCTCACAGTCTTCCAACGTACGCCTAACACTGCAGTGGCGATGATGAATGAACGCCCCATCAGCGTAGCTATGCAAACTAAGATGAAGGAGGAAATCTACCCCATCATTTTCAAGCG
Source organism: Termitomyces sp. MG145 (assembly GCA_003313055.1). Lineage (NCBI taxonomy): Eukaryota > Fungi > Basidiomycota > Agaricomycetes > Agaricales > Lyophyllaceae > Termitomyces > Termitomyces sp. MG145. Next base: position 75,099 of record QGOB01000068.1, on the reverse strand, counting down.
CCGGGAACAAACCTTCACCGGGTTCCAATACGACTATCTACCCCCCGGCAAGTTTTATGATATGTCTCCGGAGGAGCGCTATCTCTTCTTGGATGACTTGTGGACGAAGGGAGGGTTCCGCTACTGGTTCGGGACGTTCGAGGACATTTTTTATGATCAGAAGGTAAATGACGAGGTGTATGCGTTCTGGAGGAATAAGGTGCTTGAGCGGGTTCGGGACCCTGAGATGCAGCGCAAGCTCGCACCAGAGAAGCAGCCCCATCCGTTTGGAGTCAAGCGCGTGGCCCTGGAGCAGTGGTATTACGAGGTTTTCAACCAGCCTAACGTTGATCTCATCGATATCAACGAGAACCCGATAGTCGAAATCAATCCTAAAGGTGTGAAGACGCAAGATGGAATAGTGCATGAGCTCAATGTGCTTGTGCTTGCTACGGGGTTTGATGCACTTACAGGAAGTATATCTCAAATAGAAATCAAAGGGACAGATGGCGTCGCTATTGGTGACATGTGGAAGCAAAAAGGACTATCGACGCACTTGGGGATGACAGTCACAGGCTATCCCAACATGTTCTTCCCATACGGTCCTCACGGTCCCACTGCATTCTGCAATGGACCCACCTGCGCCGTAAGTTTCTATCATCGACATTTATCATACTCGCGTCCAATATTCCTGCACTGACAACACTTGCTCTCCCAACAGGAAATCCAAGGCAATTGGATCATCGACTGTCTCATCTACCTCCGCCAGCACAACTACTCCCGCATTGACGCAAAACGGGAAGCATCAGAAGCCTGGGTCCAGCGCGTCAATGATATCTTCAATAAAGGACTCTGGTACCAAGCCAAATCGTGGTACACAGGCGCGAACGTGCCGGGAAAGCGCGTCGAAGCGCTCAACTTTCCCGGCGGCCTTCCACTATATACCAACCTGATTCAAGAGAGTGCTCAGGGCGGGTATGCGGACTTTACACTGATTTCGAATGTAGATACTCCGGCCAGGTCCTAGTCAGTGTTTACGTACTGTTAGGTCTAACCTCTACCGGATATTTGCGCAGCGGGGACTCAACATGATTATATGTTAGAAAGAAATCTAACCTTTCTTCTACTTGCTGTCCTCAATGAAAAATTTATTTTATAGGGTTTCCGGGTTTTGAGACTCAAATGGTGAGCTCCCCGGAAGTCGGCTTTAGCTGAGCAACTTGCGTCACACAAACATAAGGGATATTAATGGTCTGCCCGTGCCAAACATACATCAGCATACAAGTGTATATCCCCTGCTGGCAGCGATCATGAGCAAACCAAGGCAGCATGGGAGAGATTGAAAACATCGAGAAGCGAATGAAATGTGTTCGTTAATTGTGATCGTGGTAATATTATTAACAAACCTTGCGACCCGGCAAGCGAAGCCTTTGTGCCTTCCGTACATTCGACAACCAGATATAACCACAGCGATCTCGCTTTCCACGAATTAGTTCAGAAACAAAACTCATTCTTTCCAAAACGTCATCGGCATGCATTGATTTTCGGGAAAAGAGGCTACGGTTTGAATACTACACATTCTTAAGCTAGTCGAAGACGAGATTTGATGGTTCGATCTCGTGGCAAAATGTTGTTCTATCTTGGTGGAATGACAAGCTTCTTAATAGAACAGAACAAGGCCTTCACAAATGACAAACGCAAAAAGTTTTCTAATGTTCGGTTTTTCAAAAACCAAACAAAGTCAAATGGGTCGCATAATAGATCACGTGAGGATTAATCTGGCTCAAGATGAATGACCTTTTGGAGAATAAGGAACATGTATTGCACATTCAACAACGCAGCACACCGATCCGAAAATCTGGACTGCTTGATCGTTCGCTTCCGCTCTCCGACTCCTCAGAGGGGTTTGGATCCTCTTCTGTAGTCTCGCGAGAAATGCGATATTCATGCTGTCCATCGAGCACCTTCTGGAGCTTCTCTTGCTCATGCTCCAAAGACCTTTCATCAGCTTCCATTTCGGCGCGATCAAAGTCGATTATGCATGGATCTCCGTTGTAATTGATCGTGAGGTTTTCTAGTCGCAAGTCGCGATGGCGGACGCCAGCATCATGAATGGACTTCAGAGCGTCCAGATATGCAGATCTACAAGATGAATCATGGTTTTTACAGTGTCACAGTTGCGGAAAAAGTTAAGACTCACTTTTCTGACTCTGAAATTATGAATTTGAGTCTATTCGTCTTGTCGGGAAGTCTGCGATCCCAGAGAGTGAATCCAGCATGTTCCATAACAAGTACGAGAGCCTCGGTTTCAACATCTTCAAATAGGCCAAGCACACGGGGAATACCTCGCGCATTGGCGTAAAATAGATGGGAATAAACCTTGAATTCGTGTCGTAATCTCTTCCTCTGGACGGCAGCGAACGCGAGTTTCACAACGATATGAGGAAAGTATACAGTCTTTCCATATGGTCCAGAAAAATCAATTGTGGCAGCATGGGCATCCCCTGTCGAGCCATGAGCTATTTCAGAGGTGAGAGTGATGCGGAAATATTCATGAGGTCCGTAATCCTTCTTCGACATGGCAATGGCGCCAGAATCTTTAATGCGTAGAAGCGGCGATGGAGCTGGCGAGTTGTAAGGGCCGTATTGTATCCGTAAAAGGGCCAAATCACGATCAGCGATACCATCACATACGACCTTTGATTGGTTTTAGTCATAGAGAAGAACGTCGAGAAATCATCTGGGCACACCTTGAGACCTTGTTTATAGTCCAACTTCCGAGCTTCCTCCAGAGCAACACTCCGTCGAGTCCTTGGTCGCTTACTATCTTCGGATTGCAAAATTCTTCCCTTGCGCTTTGCAGGTCTTGATTTGGCTTCTTGCGCAATCACTTGGCGGGTTCGATCGCGAACATCCTCGATAAGAGATATGAAAAGTCCTATTTGAATGACACCATATGCAGGGTCCTTACACTGTGTAACATCGATGAGGTCAGACAAGACGAGTGTTTGGCTGGAACGATGCCGAAATGCTATTCGCTCGAAAGTCCCACAGTGAAAGACAATGAAAGAGGAATCCCTTTCAACAGCTCTTGTCCAAGCCTGGACATGTTGATTAGGTATGACTGTAAACAACATGAATAATGAACATCACATGTTGGATTAAAGAGGTGGCCATGTCTTCGTCAATAACAGTCAAGTCTCTTTTCCGGGTTGAAATTGTTACCTTGGACCAATGCGACTTTGATCCACTCGAGGGAGACGAAGTCACTTGCTTGGATCTTCTTTCTGTTTTCCTCAAGGGGTAATTAAAATTGGCCCTAGGAGAAAGTCGATTGCTCCTTGGAAGCACCGGTAGATCACCTATGGGAAGTGAGGGAGCAATATCAGTTCCGGGCACGGATTGCGAAAGCCAGGATGACAGAGTGATCCCCCATGCAGCGTTAATAGCATCTGGCGATGCAGTAACAGGTATATCAGTGGGCGTCCATTGTTCAACGAGGGTCAAAGGGGTGATCTCAGGAAAAATTTCCTTAGTCAAAAGCCGATCCAGATGTTTCAGTGCATCTTCGGCCTCGCGAGACGCGAAAAACATCTGCCAAACTGCCATTTGTGGGAATATTTCTCTCATCTTTTCGAGAAGTCTCCGGTCATCGCCACTCAAAGCCGCCCACGCATCCTTATCCACCATAGTGAATGCATTTCCGGATATGGGTTCGTATGATTCGAGGATTTCCGGCACGTAATCTTCAATCAAAGCGTAAAGCTTCTGATATCGGGAGACTGTTCTGGCGTTCATGTAAATGGCTGTACTCCACTGGGCGGCAGTGGGGTGAAGCGATAACATGGAGGCAATTTTGCAAGCAAAGCGCGAAATTGAGGAACGATACATTTGACCGATGTCATTAGCGTCCTTGGCGACACTTCGTCTTATGAAGTGGGTATATTGTCGGGGTTCTGGAAAATGCCTATCAATCGCAGGCAAACTAACTTTGTTTTTGGATAATTTCTCCAGGGCGATGTCTACGGAGTGTGACAAGTCAGAAAGAAATGAGGGAATAAATTTTACATTTTTGAGTGAAAGTCGTCTGTCAAGGTGACCATCGTAGAATGAAAGGGGATGTATCAGTTTGGGACAGGGCGATTTCTTTTGTATGTCGGGCGCATCAGGGTTGAAGTTTAAGGCAGATTGAAAAGCAGCATCCCAGCGCACCGAGGGATTTTCCATATATGCAGTTACCCGTCGATGACGGCGAGCGAATCAACAGGATGCGAACTTGCGATTTGCTATTGTTAGCGTAGATATCATTATAGCAACCGCAGTTGATATTTGGTTGTGGGATAAACATCGTGTAAATATTACGTGTACTCTTGAAATCACTCAATCATCACTCAACCATTCCAACATCATCCAGAATCCGTTTTTCCATGCCTCCGTACAGAGAGACCTGACGTACGAGGAAGAATAGAAGCGTTTATCATACTTGCGCGGTTCTAGCAATGAAACCGATTTAAATCTAGCTCGGAATGGGGCTTATCTGCATTTTTTTTTATTTTAGATATTCAGATTTCTGTTGATTTCGACTGTACACGTCAGTAGTGTGTCAGTAGTGTGCTCACAGCTAGAAGAACCCAGAGTCAACTTCCGACTTCTCCGATGGTTGCCCCTTTCTTCTTGTTTTTATTCCGTACTGGAACCATCAATGTATTCTTGATGGCCAGACGTCTCGTCGCACGTCGAACATCCTTTCTTCCAACAGTCATTTTTTGAAGGGAAAATGGTTCCAAAAGTAATCTCATTGTTCTATGTTCTTCCTTCTTTCGTTCAATTTGCCAGTTTATGTCGACTTGCTTGGGGGTGCCTGACCCTGTGTGGACGTATATGAGGCTCGTTGAATGCTCAAATCCAACGATGGATATTCCGCGACGTCTAGGCTTAAATAACAATGAGTTCTCCGTTAGATTCCCGTGCAGAAACCCAGCGTCGTGTATCCTTTTCAGAAGATGATGGAAGTTCTCCCTGGTTGATAGTTGGTTCAGTATGGAATCAAAAAGACGTGACTGGAAAGACTGACTCCTCTTGAGGCCTCACACGGAATTTCTTCCCTGGCGACGTGGCCTTCATTTCAGCAAGAGAGGACCCTTTATCTTCAAGCAGCAATGCAGCAAAGTTAACGTTTGTGTTCGAGGGATCAGTTGACAGAAAGAAACCGAATTTTCTGGGAATAGACCACACATGGGCCTCATTCAACGCATCATAGACTTTCGATTCGTTTTCCAGTAGAAAGATATCCTCCACTGTGAAAGCGTTTTTCAAGATGATCCATGGTTTATCGGCGTCCTTGAAGTGTTTGGGGTACTTGACTGCAGGGATTTCAAGTTTTGCGCGACAGATACGTAGTCCATGAAATGATTCTTTGGCATGAATCTCAAAAAAAGTGGTTACATCGGGGCAATCATCCATGAATTCATTCATGGTGGAAGGAGTCGAGTATCCTTCATTTATCGCCGAAGGGGTCGGACATCTAGAGGTCTGTGATCCTGGTAACTGAGCTGAGTACCAAGACGGCGTCCCGGGGAGTAAGGAATCCGTTGTTGCCCAATACAAGTCGTGCAACTCCTGTGAGGCCGTCGGTTCGTATTCTGCAAAATCACGAGAAACGCCTCTCTCATGTAGGATACGAAAGTCAATTGGAAGCTCTTTGACGCGCTTATACCTGTTTGTGGTGTATGATAGCCGCGATGGCTCACGCTCAGCGGGTATAATTACAAGCCATTGCCGTTGTTCTGTCTCCAGTAATAGTTCGAAGATTACATTCTGGACTCTGATTAGCGCTGGCATGTGTTTATATTCGCATCCTCACTTACCTTACTGATTCCAAACTCTGATTTTGACAAGTCCGTGATTTTGTTGGGATCCAGTCCAGACTCCATGTACCACGTGTCTGGTATTTCTTTTCGCAAAACGATGCTTTCTGCACGATCTTCAGCATCACGAATCGCAGAAATATATAGGCCGGTGTGCAACTGGAAATAAGGGTAATTGAATTCGCCAAGGAAGATGACATCGGACAGATAGAGTGTCTGGGTGGCTCGATCTCTCATGCCAATGATCTCTACGTTGCCGGCGTTAATCACGAGGAAGGTAACGTCATGAACTAACGCCTCAGTCCATGCCTGTTTTAGGTGAGATCCCTAAAGTGATCGTATCAAAGGGAGGGCTCACCTGCTGAAGAATGTCACGAGCAGAATGCTTCGCTCCTGACTCATATCCTGTCGGTAGACTCGTTGGTGGCAGTAATGCCACTTTCCGGGCATTATCATAAGACTCACAAGATGAACGAACAGCGTTATTGCCCATGGGGCATGCGCTTGTGCCAATTTTCCAATGGACTATGGCACAGTCATCTCCCTTTTCGCACTCTTCCCATGGAAAAACACATTCGAGAAATCCATTCACCATTTCATGAAAGACCTTTGCTCGAGCTTCCGAGTCCACTTCGCCACTTTGAGTGTCAAAATTCAAATTTTTGAACTCCCATATTGCGATTACAGGAAAGGTCTCAAGAACGAGTCGCTCACGTTGAGTTGGATGAGCAAGATGGAGCTGAGACCCTTTGTCTGATATGTTAAGAAAACCATCTGCAACTGCTTGATCGCGCCGAACACCGGGGATACCCTTGGTAGAGAGTCGTGTGGTGGACCACTGGAGACAACTCGGCGACCACTGACTAAGCCGAAACTCGAGTGTCGCAGCAACAGTCGCACAAAATTCTGCGACACCATGCCCATAAGCGAGCTGAACATCGATCTCCTTATGAATATCGTGTCGATACGTCCTGGAAGTATCTGCCAAATCTATAGCGGAGGGAAATAGTCCGTTGGGGACCGGTAGATCTTTCTCATAGGACCATAATGCATGTTCCGCATTGTCGAGAAGATCCTGAAGTAGACCAGGGAGCTTGGCGACACGCTTGAGCCTGAGGCGGTCGTGAAGGTGTTTATCAAACTTCCCAGGCTTACGAGTGCTTTTTGAGGTCGTATGATATCGTTTGTCAGCTTTCAACACTGAAGGTGTGCTTCCAAAGAATTCAAGTACTTCTTTGTAAATCCTATTTGTAACGAATCAGAAAGGAGGACATCAGCTGAGCAAAGGAAAAGATGCAGACAGGTCTGAAAATGGCTGCCCAGTAGACGTCCTGTTAAATTGAACAAATCAGAACTACGTCATAGATCATAGAGACTGATTTAATCAAAGTATACGAACGACTGAGAGCGAACCTGGGTGAAGGCGGGTGTATTGAGGAAGGAGAGTTTCATGGCTATTTTGCTTCCAAACTCGAAGACAAAGGTTTGAGTTGTCAAGGAGGGCAGTGTATTTAAAGATTGGTCAGACGACTCTCCAAGATTATATGGCCTGATTTGGGGATCAGTAACCTTGACGAAACAAAAGCGTTCTCATCGAAAATAGGGTCATCGTAGCGACCTGCCATTGCCATGTAATGAGAGGCTGAGTGATCTGCAGGCTAAAGAACAACTTGAAGGTCAGATGAATAGGTTTGTGGGTCCAACAATTACCCTAAACAAAAGAGAAACAAAAACAGGATCGTTCGAACATGACAGCTATCCAAAGAAGAATGATGATAATTTAATCAGTCGTATGGCATAGCCATTCAGTCCGCTGTGCTTCGTCGCGTTCAGCGGCTTCCCGGTGAACCACCTTGCAAGACCAGATGTACAAAGCTGTTGTGTAACGCACAGGACGTAATTCATGTCCATACGACTATGCGTCTCCTGTATCGGTCAAACTAGCACTGGATACTTGTTGATAACACACCAAGCTCGGCAACAGCATACTCCTTTCAACAAGTTCTAAGGCCCAGTTCTTTGTGTCTGAGCTGATTTGACGATAGCCCGTCGTTGTAGAAGGGATAAATACAAACGAAGGACGACGGTTTGTAATCGGCTTCCTTCAAACACCGCCAATGCTACGGGGTGTTGATTATGAGCGCGAGTGAGGCCTATCGTTCTGCAAACGGCTGCAAGGGGCACTCGCGGCAAAACAAGTACTTTACATAATACTATGACAAAGATTGATGCCGAAATAATTGACAAGTGCTATATGTCCAGGACTGTAATCACAAAATTTCTTCGAGGTTTTGCAACGGATACTCCCCATGGAGAACGTACCCAGCACCGTTTACGAGAGCTTCTGCGCCATACAGCTCAGCCCGTGGCAGTAGTTACAGCAAAAATGCCTCTGGCAACCTCAAATCATCCATACCATGGTGCAACTCTCTCGTCTTTCACGTCGATCGCCATGCACCCGTACCCGCTTATATCATTTGCTCTACGCGTACCTTCCAGGATGGCCAATATTCTTAATCATGTCCAACCACAAGATCTCTCCCATATGGTTATCAACCTATTGTCGGCAGGACAGGAAGACATAGCTATCAAGTTTTCTCGCGCCGATCTTTATCCGGAGCCATTTTCCTCTACTTCGTATTCCCTCACAAAGGAGAATCACCCAATAATTGAAGGAGCTCTTGGGTCGCTGTCTTGTCAGCTGGTAACAAAGCCTATACCTCTGCATGACTTGGAGTATCTGGGAAGGGAGAAAGGACGCTGTGAAGTACATATATCAAACCCGGGAGATGCGTTGGTTTCCGAGCTTTATATAGCTCGAGTGCTGCGGGTAGAGAATTTGGATTTGCGGGATGCAGACGAAGAAGATCCGCGGACGTTGCCACTAATATACCACCGTCGAGGTTACACGAGTTGCCACCCTATATCGTTGCACAAATCAAAATAGGCGTTTCGGAGAGGCGCTTTATGAACAATGTCAGAATGTTTGGTATTGACTTTTCTCGTGCTTCAAACTCGTATTCAAGCAAGCATGGAATTTTCTATGTACAACATTGCTCTTTATTTCGTGGCCTCAAACTCAACGAACCGCGTCAAAAGATCACCTCCACCAATCGTAACTAAAGTTGTACAAAAGTCAGTCGCTTGCACGCCCAATTTTCTGTATGACTTACAAAAATTGTAGAACTCGTCACGCGAGAGATTCGGTAATCTCTGTTGAGGCTCATCAATTGACACACCAAATCTCTAGAGAAGAAATTCGTCATGAAAGAATAAAGCTTGTTACTATATGAACAAACCTTGGGATTTACGCGGTTACATCGGCGAACACGAAGCCCGAGATCTTTGGCAATCATGCCGACTCGCTCCGCGCAAAGGTATTCACGGAAAGCCTTTTCGTGATCAATAAACGCGTCAAGTGATTCAAGTAAGCGCATCAGCGCAGGCGACTTGGTTCCAAGTGCCAAGACACTTTCAAGTTTGGTTCTCTACCTCTCCGGTCAGGTGATAGTTGTACTGAATCGATGATAGACATACCAAAGACGGGATCTTCTTACAGCGTTCGACAAGCATCACCGCGGAGCATGGATTCGACTGAGCCGTCGCATTCGGCCGGTTTCTGTGCCATTGCCTGGAATACATTACTATGCATGCTCGCTCATTTTTTCTGTTTAGCATTGGACCCCAGTCGGTTAATAACTCCGGTACGCCTTCTCTGTCGGCAAGGTCAGCCGTATCTACACGATCAAAGCATCCCTCTGCAAAAGCAGGAAGTACTCCAATCGATATTCCCTTCGAAAGCAATGGCGGACTGAACTGGGTGACATGAAGGTCTATGTGGAACTTCTTCATGCGACGCACAAATTCCATGAGCTCCTCCTTTACGTGGAAGAAAAGGCATCCTATAATGTCCGCTGAAGCTACATCATATTTCGCTCCGGTAGCCAGAACATCGGAAATGTTCCAGCCCTTTAGCGGGTTTTCCCCTGGGTGGCCCAGCCAGTCCCCAGCCGCGGTGTACACCAGCCTTTGATTGAACATGTCAATTTGGGTCAAGTCGAAGAAAGATTCCATGTGAACCTCACCTATTTGGCTCTGAGAAACCGAGGGTCGAAAGCGCAAACGGGGCCAGAACTCCTTTTCGACGGAAGTGGACTAGAGCAAGTCGATGAGCCGGTCGTAGACTCGCAAAAGCTCGATCTAGGTCGTCGACGTATCTGGCGTCGGTAACGATAGTCCTCCTACTCCTCAAACCCTTACGGAGGTCGTAGGTGGAATGAAACATCTCCAACGGTCGTCGCATGGCCATTGTACTCTGCATCGAGTAAATGTGTCCTTGTCCGCGCGTCTTCAAGGAACACCTGAAAGACATCTTCCCTTCACTTGTCCCTTCGCCATAAATGACGCGGATGCACCCTCTAAGGTACGCTGCGATTGCAGGAGGGAGTGCGGATGAATACATTAAGTGTATTGCAACTTCTACTGACTGCTCGATCGATGGCCCGGATCCCAGCAGTGCATAGAGGATCACGAGATTTCTGTTAACGGTAATTGCGTCAATGTCGTTCAGTAGGATATCACACTTGCCGCGGTATCCCGCTGGCAGACCATTGATCGTCTGAACTAGGTTGCGGATGTCTCCAGAAGCTGTAACACATCAATCAGTCGGATTGATCACATGTGGTGACCCTCAGGACGACGAACCAGCAAAACATAACTTGAAGTCGCGATTTGTAGCCTCTCTCTCGGTTTCGTTATGCGAGAGCCGCAGACAATCGTATGCAGGAAGGCTATCGGAAGCGACATTGTTGAAGTGGGGTTCGCGTTCCTTCTGAATCCAGCGCGGTTCCCAGCGTGAATCCAACATGGGATGCTCACAATCAAAACGGTGCCTTGGCCAGTGCTGTCTCTGGCAGTATGCTGAACAATACTAGGCAAAGTTTCATTCATTGCGACCCCCATACCAGGAGTTACTGTGTTCTGTACCTTGACCAGCTGGCACTGTGCGAGAGTTCAGTTCAGGTACCACAACCGAAGAGTCCCTATAGTTGACCTTGGGACATATCACAACTCCTGTTTGAGAACATGGATCTGTGTCACGGTTTGCACAGGACATCTTGGAGAGCGTCAATCCATTTGCGGCAGACCCCAAGCCAAGAGACAAGAACGCTTCCAACGACCCGGCATGTAATTTTCCTTTGCTTTTTGCTCGCAGGGTTGGTCGGCGAATGAGAGTCAACATGGCATGAGTATGACTATAGGTATCGTCAAGTCCGACCATGTCGAGGTCGTGTGGGTCCGGAAGTCGCACCCATGTTCATGCCTAGTGTGGGTTATAAACTAGCAGTCGAGCCACGGAGCCTCCTCTCTTTTTTCCATCTAGAAAACGGGAAGAGTCGCGCTCATTCGAGGCCATGATTACGTATCGGGCGGACTTAGAAGGCTTACTTCCGAGGGTATATCTCGTGTGATGACTTATCTCGTTCCTGAGCACCGATCCAGTAGAGTAAGTAAGTAAAAAGATTTCATTGCGCGAAGCAAGATTACCAAGTCCCGCAGAGCTTGAGGCGTCTGAATGCCAGGCTGTGGCAGTGATGAAAATCAACTTGTACCCCGGCTTGCCAGCTAGCCAACCGGCCACCGATCCAACTTGTGAAACAGTTCACTCAGCCAAGTTTAAACATACAGGTGACATTAGATTATCTATCAAGGTCAAGAACTATATAGCGAGCAACATGCAATAGCAAGACAAGCTACAATTTTAGTCGCTCAGCCCAAATTCTACAAAGCGTATCGTAGACTCGGATCCTCCGATCCAATCTGATATAAAAGAATCTGTCACTGGGAGATAGAACGACCACCGAGCGAGTACTCACACATGTCGTAGAATTCTGTTTTCGTGAGTTTCGATGGTATTGTCAGACGTGTTGAATCCAGTGGTACGCCGGCTCGCTGTGAATTGTACTCAGAGACTCAAACGATGACGGTGATTTGCATGGACTATCAACCTTTGGATGGACTCGGTTTATGTTCCTCAGTCTAACGCCGCAAATGGCTGCATTTTTCTCTATATTTTGATCCCGGAGGAAGAGTTGGAATTGCTCATGATCGTCGACGAAAGTAACCAATCCTCCACAAAAACGTACCAAAGTAGCGGAAGCCGTGTTCAACCAATCTCTAGGCGATATACCTCGTATATCGATACCCTTTTGATGAGAGCAAATTGTATTAGTCATGAGATACCGCTGAGAGAGTACATACCATGATAGGGGCATATTTTTCGATTGTCTGCTTTCTTGGAATTTTGTCAGTCTGAATAGGGTAGTTCTTTTGCCAATTCATGAAATTAATCAGAATAGCCGCAAACTTATTTTTGCGATTCAGGAACGGAGCCCAGTCATGAAGGATTCTCGGCGCAGATATGTAGTCCGCAACGTTCGATGTTTCTATCCGATCAAAACATCCTGGTGAGAAGGGCTTGAGTAAAGATGAAGCAATGAGACTTGGAAGCACTGTTGCGTCAAGCATCGTCATTGTGATGTTAATCCGGCAATCACGCAACCGCTTTGCAAAAGTAGAGAGCTCGTTTTTGAGATAGAAGAAGAGGCATCCGTAAGAGTCGGCTCTGTTGAGCCCGCATTTTTCACCATGTGCGAAAACGAGAGACATGTCCCAGCCATCCAATGGGCTATCGCTGTCACGAACAAGCCAGTCTCCCCATGGAGTGTACAGCAGACTGTCAACGAATCGACAGAAGTAAGACACCATGTTGTTGATTTGACATCATGCTCACCGGTTCGGTTCTACAAAGTTGCTAGTATCCAGCCAGAATGGAGCGAGGATACCTGAAGTTCGATAGTGTGTAAAGGCCAAGCGATGAGCAGGCTCTAGGGCATTGAGGTATCTATCGGTATAGTCCTGACGTTTTGGGTTACACGTGATTTTTGTATAAGCATGCATGGCAGCACGTTGACCGTATTTCGATTGTAACATTTCAATCACGACATCGAGATCGTCACGGTCCAATCGAACGCTGAGTGCACCTTTCCCCTTGAAATTGATGTTGCTATCGGCCAGACCATCTATGATGTAAAGGCGTCGAGAAAGGAAGTTGGACATCGAAGGGGTGAGCAGTACATAAGATGAAGAGCAAACTCTGCCGCATCGTCAACGGCTAGCTCTGGATTGAGAAGAGCCCATAACACCACAACATTGTGTCCAACAACTATCGGGTTAATATCGTTGAACAGAATATCACATCGGCCATCATACTCTGCTGGAAGGCAATTCACCGTTCTAATAAGGTTACGAAGATCGCCGGACGCTGAACAAGGGTACATGAGACGTATCGCCAAAACATTAATCCACTCACCGGCGAAACATATCTTGGAGTCGCCTGCCGTTGCAGATGAGCATTCGTTGTTGGAAAGATTCAGGCAATCAATGGCCGGAAGATTTCCCCAAAGGTAAGCAAAAGGCAGACCAAAACTCTTGTGTGAGAACGTTGGGGACCCAGAATCGATAAATGCCGGGGATCTTCTTTGGTTCGCCCAACCCGGAAGCCACGAGGTGCTAATTATAGGCCCTTTGCAATGGGCACGGTGTATCTTCCAGTGCTGTACTTGACAGTCCTTTGAACAGTACTGATTTTCTATTGGCGCTAGCCGAGTGAAAAATGGGCAATGATTCACATACTTGGACAAGGTGGCACTGTAAGCAACTGAGGAGCGGAATCAAACTTTGATATCATGTACCGACCTTGGAGCACATTCTATTTCCGAATTTTGTACACTGAGAGGGCGGAGTCGCCTCACTGAAGATATTAGCGCATATGGGTCGAGACAGAGGTCGTCCGCCTGGTCCAGAGCCGAGAGTATTCATCGCAATTTACAGTAGCAGGTAACAACAGGTAAAACAAGGAGGGGGCAATGGGAATCGACTGCAGTATTTACCTCGTGGACGGTGTACACCTTTATAAGTTGAGCACATATGTAATGCCCGAGCGCCCTGTAGTGGATATCGATTGATAAGAAGGGTAAATTCATATGTAAAACACGAGGTGTCGTCACAGCCAAAATTATTCGTCCGATTAGGATATGAGATGTTGAAGTGGAGCTGTTATATTACTTGCTCGGACTTCAGATAGGCTTCGAATAAGCGCGCGAAGTTATGTGAGATCGGCCGGAGGCAGATAAAGTTCCTACTCGGAAGGAAAGGGCTAGAATGCGAGGTACTGCGGAGACATCGAGAGCCCCATTTAATAACTTTGAGACCAAGACATACGCCGAGACGGACAGCCTTTAGAAATTGGCGAATCGCGTCAAGTATGATAATTGTCATACGGACGATGTGAAGATTTGAATGTGATGTGCCAAGAGGGAAATTCAACAAGTTGGCGCAACCGTCGATTCGAAAGCCCATCCGACAGTTCACGCATTCATATCTTATGTAAATGATATTAACCATGTTCAGGTATACAACCCACCTAGTTAAGTCAACATCGTCGTCGACGTTGTTTGCATAGTTAAAGGCAGCGCTCCTCGTCAGCCCCGAAACCTTCACTTCATCCCCAATCAGCGAGCGCTTTCCCCATCCCGTTCCCGATCCCAAACTAAACGGGTCCAACGCGGACAAGGCAACGTCAGTTGACGCCCTCGTAGTAGGCTTTCATATCGGTGTGAGTGTGCCTGCATTGCGTCGTGATGCGGATGCGAGGGTGATTGTTTGGGGGTCGGAGGATTGAGGGCATAGAATGACGGCCGGATATAACTTCGAATATGAACGCGGATACGAAACGGAAGTGTGAGGATTGACTCGAGGACCACGAGGCGAGAATGAAGTCGTATCTGCCATTGTCATTTCCTTTGGTTACACCGTTGACGTTGATGTTCAGAGTAAGATATTCTGTGTAGGAGATTTGGGGTGTAAAGCGGGGTAGACAGGGCTTGGCCTTTGGTTAGTGTCTAGAGAGTTAGTACATGTATGTGGGACAATGACGGCCAATGCAATGGTAGGCTGAAGGCTGACCCTGCTGACAGACAACAAGAATGATTCATGGAACAAGGATAGGATGCACAGATGGAAGGAACTTGAGTCAGGCGCATACATACATCGAGACGAAATGCCAAGGCAAAAATAATCACCACAATAAAAGGGAAACAACTAACAAGCGTATCACATGCATGTGAGGCAAATAATTCAAAAAAAAAAAGCAACTACAGAAAAGCCGGCACCAATGAACAAAAATGAAAAAATATACGTCCAAGAAACAAAGCTCAGGGAAGAAAACACAAGAAGAGCTACTATGCGCGGAGGGACGGGGGATCAGGGCGTGTCGTACTGCATAATGGTCGATATGGGGTGGAGGCGAGGATGCACACTAATGTTCAAGTTGAGGCCACACAGGAATATGCGGATGAGTATGCGGATGAGTACTCAGTCTGTGAGCCGAGGTGTCGTTATGGTGGGACAAGAGAGTGCGTGTTTCTGAGGGGACAGTGACTTGTCAAGGTGCTGTAAGTAAGCGTGCTAAAGAAAGAAAGAAAGAGAGAAAGAAAGTTTAATCTACCTAGCGTAAGAAGCCCGGGCACAAGGGCTAATGGGCTGCGGGTGGAGCGAGTTGATCATCAGAGTCATCGCATCAGAGATGCCTGACAAGGGCTCAGCAAAGCAGAGGAGGCCTTGTAGAGAGAACAGAGGATGGTGGTGGGGAACAGATGCGGAACTTTTGTGGACTCAGGACCTGGGCGCATCGTCAATCAAGATGAAAATGCATGACTGGAGTGTGAAACGCCCAACTTGAAGAGGAGCCAATATTAGGAAGGGCCATGAGAGAAATGTTTCAAGAACAAGTATTCGTGTGAGAAAATTAATGTTTACTCCATCCCTCGAAATCCTGCGGCATCGCTCACTGCCGGCACTATGTCGAAAATTCTTCATATCTGTGAACTCGTGGTTTCAACTGAACAGACATTCTTGAGTTACCTCGAAAGTTTTAATTGATGGTTTTTCGCTTGTGTGAGAGTCTCTCATCATCCATCTGCATGGCTGTGATTTCCCGAGCTTCACAGCTATGTGAAAGTCCATAAAATCCGTATGTTGGTCTGTTGGCATCTGATTGCCCTTTCATTCCCCTACCATCTCTTTCTCCTTGTTCAAACTCACATTGACCAGGTCAACTATCATGTCACTATCAACGGGTCTTATGGGACTGGGAAAGACCAACACTACTCACAGTAAGGCTGACAACCGAAGTTTGAATCATCTGGCAGGTCTTTTGGATCGAATATACGATTATAAGCAAAAGTATGCCCCAGATAAGCCAGGAGAGGAATTTGATGAGAATGCTCGGGTGTGGAATGTGTATCTTGATGAAGCAGAGAACTATGATGCAGATATGATAGAATGGTATCAAAACATCACTGATAGCTTCCTAGTCTTTGTGAGTCATCACAAACTATCCCTTTGTGTTCTTTCTAAACTCCAAAACAGGCAGCTCTTTTCTCAGCCATGGTCACAACATTTGTGGCACAAACATCTCAAGCATTACAATCAGATAATACACAGATTATGGTCTCCCTCCTTGCAGAGACTAACCAGCTGTTGAGAGCTGGGGGAAATACTACTACTGTACCACCAGCTTCCCTTCATCCTGGGAGCCTCACTGCCAGCTCAATCGATCACTGGGTGAATGGATTATTCTTCACCAGCCTTGCATTATCACTATCAACTGCCCTTCTCACGGTCCTAACCAAGCAATGGATTCAAGTGAGTACACAAGTATTTTAACTTGACCTTGAGACTAACAATAATGAAAGGCTTATAAATCAACTGTTTCTGGTGGTGCTAAAACTCGTGCTTTCATCCGGCATTTCCGTTTCCAAGGTCTTCAAAAGTGGAGACTTGGTGATATTATTCAGAGTCTTCCTGTAATCCTCCATACTTCAGTTGCTCTCTTCCTTGTTGGCTTAGCTCTCTATGTCTCTCAATTTTCCCATCCTATATGTGGAGTGGTTGCTTTTATAACTGCTCTTACATTTCTGGTTTATCTAGGTACTTCTATTATCCCTGCAATCTCCATTGACTGCCCTTATCGGCTTCCCTTCCTTTTCCCCTTGGCTCAACTGATGGTGTTTGTTTTTCATGCTGCAAAACTGGCCCAACTGATGGTATTTGTCTTCCATGCTGCAAAAAAAGCTTTCCACATCTTGCAGCAGTGGTTTCTTTCTTTGTGTCCAGAATTCTCACATAGGATGTGGCCAACCACAACATCTCTGAATGCTGTGGAATATAATATTGTGTTCTATCATGCTGAACACTCCCCATTTCATCTTTGGACTGGGGGCCAATTTACATGTGACATTTTGAATTGGTTTTTAAACCACTCATCAAACTCCTCAGTTTCAGAAATTGTCTTTGAGAGCATTTTGGGGCTATTTAATCCTGAATATAAGAAGAAATATGTGGGTCATGGGATATATGCAGCATTACAACATGATCTGTTTCATTCTGCTGTTTTATTTGCCTTGAACAAGTTTGACAAGATGGCATCACCATCAACTACAGAGGCTAGTATTATAGGAAGCCCATGGTTCAAATTGATTGAAGCCATCAATAATGTCAGCTCTGGTACTCTACCATCAAAGCAACCTCTCACCTTATTTGATTGTCATACTTATGTACATAATAAAGATAGGCAAAAGCAACTGAGTGATCAGATGTGGTTGACTTTATTGCATGCACTTATTCAGAAAGACCATGTTACAAGCAAATATCTTCTAAAGTGGGGTCTGCCTAACATTTTAAAGAAAGCGCACTGGCGGTCTGGCCTCATTGCTCGATATGGAAATAAGGAAAACATAAATTTTGCTTTGAATCATGGAATGGATGTCAATTGGCTGTATAGCTATGAGAATTACAACATTTTAGATGAGGCTGTGTCTGTTGACAATTTGGATGGTGTCATTGCCCTTGTTGAAAAGGAACCCTCCCTTATGAATAGACCTTCTGAATTTGGAACACCCTTTGTTATAGCACTGGAGTGTGGCCACTCCATCATTGCAGCATATCTTTTGGACAAAGGTGCTAACAGACATTCTGATGCACTTCACATTGCAACAGCCAGTGCATGATGGCATCATGGAGCATCAGAACTGATCAAGGTTTTGTTAGACAGAGGATGGGACAGAACAGTTAAAGATACAAAAGGACAGACACCCATTGATATTGCAAAAGCCAAAGGTCTTCATGACATTGTAGAAATTCTGGAGTCTTATCAAACTGTCAAGATTAAAACAGACCCAGATGTCTCAGATGAATAGCACTATAGGAAATTCAACCATTACAGCCTGACTAAGTCCTTTACTTAATTTATCAGTTTCTGAAATGACATTGTCAATTATAAAATCAAACATAAATTCAAACATAAAGGCTGCATGAAATCAGTACTTACAAAGTTTGCCTGAAGACACAGGCTGCCTTAGATGTAAGCTTGATTGTGTTTGATTGTATTCTTCAGGACAGATTAGGAGCAAAGCTCAAACTTTGATTTATTTATGTTCAAGCCATACATGAAACCTTTTGACCAGACTTTAATTCAAAAAGACCTATTTGAAATCTTCTCAATCATGCTAAATTGAAAGCAAAGACCAAACTTTGATTTCATATTTAATTTGAGTCATGCATAAACCTTCTCATCAACACAAACTCAAAGTATAAATTTTGCAAAAGTATTTATTATTCAGCATTCAAGGCAGTCTGGTGATCATTTTGAATTAATTAAAGAAATGTCATGAGGTAAATTGGCTACCAGATCTTAGTTGATTGATTTGGGGGTCCAGCACTTTGTAGAGTTTTAGGTGTATTCCTTTGAAGTCCAATTAGCTGGATTTGAATGGAGGACATAAGGTATTAGTATGCAAAAAAGAATATATGCAAAAAGAAATGACTGGTAATGAGAGATCAAAGAGTAAGTGACATCTTGCTTGAGCACATGTTTCTGGCAAATTTTTGCTCTAAACTACATTGCAGATGGTAAGCAAGGCATTGTTGGCATTTTTTGAAAAGCAGCAGCATTGAGAGAGGCCATGAACTGGGTCAAGAGGGTGAAACTGTGCGCTTTTATGTATCTTTGGGTATGATTGGATGAGAGAAAAACAAGAGTAGCAGAGGACAAGAAGAACTTTTTTTGAGATTGAAAGGCAGTTTTACAGGTGTTGAAGGCTCAGGATGCAATTACAGGTAGAAAAAAATGCTCCAAATAGTCAAGCTGACTGGAGGCAGTCAATAAAAAGTGTGAGGAGGTGATATACCTGTCTTTTACCAAGACAGGCTACCACAAAAAAAGGAGTATTGAAGGGATCCTTTACAAGTGCTGAAACCTGTAAGCATGTGTTGAAAAATGTAGACAAAGAGTACTCATACAAAAGAAAGCACTAATAAACCTAGAAGAAATTGCAATCACTGAGCAATGGATGAAGGAGGGAAGCTACAAATCTACAATTATGTGGATGATAGCTAAGACACCTGACAAGTGATAGTATTGGCAGCCTTAGCTATCCATTCCTGATGCCAAGAAAGGACTATATAGGGTGCTTTCTCACTTTCAACAGCACTATGCCTCCTCTCTCAACTGTCCTATATATATGACATGGCAAAAAGGGACTTGTATCATTATAAAATTCTGTGACAGTGGAGGAAAGATGCAACAAGCATAGAAAGAAATTGAGGGGAAAATCCTACATGGGTATACAATAACCTAGCTGAAAACACCAAAATATGTGGTTGCATTGTCCATACCTAGCTAAAGAGGTATAAAAGCAGGGGGAAATCCAAGGGAGAAGGCAAGGAACTAGCTGCACAGCTTAAGGTCCCCAGAGAGGCAGACTGCTTAGGCTAGGCAGATAATGACTTCAGGTTTATAATTGATTTGAAACCGAACCTTTTTCTATACTTGAACATTGTGTTTGGATTGAAAAAAAAAATCAACAAAATTCATTGTTGTTGTTACATTCAACCAGTGCATATACTAAGTTGTAGAGCAATTTCCAAGCAATTTGAGTCAACAGAAGAACATTAAGAATATTTTGTTGTGCTTATATTATGTAAACTTTTAAATTCACATCAATGTCATCACTAAAGAAGATTTTGAGAATATACTCATTAACAATTTTTCTGTTGGGAAACACAGCTTAGTAGAATGTTTTCCAACATAAAGTAAACCTGACTAACTCAGATGGCTGGAAGTTTGATGGGCAATATGTCTGGCAGTGCACTAGCTGAGCATCACACATGAATATTTGATGAGTTGGGCAAGAAACATCAGTAGCATGTGCTTACTGACTCCAGCAACTCTGAGACAGAAAGAGGAAGACACTAGTTAGATGAGTGAGATTTACTTTATGTCAGAAGACATCAGCTAAGTGAGATGTCTCTCAATGCTTTATGTTGAGAGCCTTATTGTTCTCAACAGTAAAGTCTGGGGTTAAACCACCATGTACCCAATTCAGAAACATCTGGCCATCCTCAGTGTTTGTTGTATGAAAAAAGCATGATATGCACAGGTGTGGTTATGAGAGCTCTTTTTAATTCAAGCTAATTTTTTATGGCTCCATACAGAATTCAAATTAGATGCCTGGCTGATAAGAATGACATATTATTGATGCCCACTTATAAGGAGACCAGTAGAACAAGACTATTGCAGTTGTTACAGCTTAGAAAAGACATATATCTGAATTAACTAAATGATTCAAATACCTTGTTCTATATATACAGTTTCACAGACATTGAGTTGAACTATAGTAGGTTGCACGTTAGGAGACTCCTGTCTCATTACATTTTTTCCCCCATTTTGTTCTGTTACACATTGTCACAGTTATGACTACTAGCCGAAGCATTCTTTGCACGGGTTTTTTGTTTTCTCATTGGTCAGAAACCTACCACAAAAACTACTTATGGACATAATAGTGTAGGTAACTTAAGTGCTTACATAACCGTGGAACCAAGGTCCAAGTCCAGCTTTGGGTTTGAAAAAAAAATCTCCAACTTTAAATCTCGAAATTTCGTTATATTGAAACAAAAAGGTTTTCTCAAGAGGAGTGTCGAATGAAAGTATCTATTTTTGTGAAGGGAGACGCCATCCGAGGTCACGAAATGTTTATCTTGACCATCTGACACATTACCAAGCCATGTGCAAGGAAACTTTCAATAACTAAATACTCAATGTGACAATGATAAACGATCGATACTGACGAGGGTAGCCTAAATTACGATTGCATCTGTAAAATTGATGACTAGTCCAGACAATGGCCCTTAATCTCGACATGGGAATTTTTGTGTATGTAGACCCGTAACCCAAGAACAATCGATTTTTCCTCGAGAAGATTGCAAAGTTCCGATGGCATCCCTCCACAATCATACTCGTCGGAGTCATAGACATCTTTGTCTGAGTCATCGACTTCCTCGTTTCCAGCCTCCATCCCGTCTTTATCGCCTCCTAGATTGTTGCCAGGAGCAGTCGCAAAATTGACAGGTTCTACATCTTTCCTTGACATTTCCTCCAATGGTCTTTCTTTGTTCTCGTCTAGTTCTGATAAATCCTTTCCGGCGAGCGTCTCAAGAGGTATCGAGAGATACTTTGAAGCCATGCTTTAGAAATTCACGTGAGGAAGTACGCCAAGAACTCGATATCATTTTGACAGACCTTGCGTCGAAGTCTAGAACATTTAAATGTAAAACGGTGAAAGACAATTACGAAGTTTACACTGGTCACATACTTGATGCGACTGACTGGCTTTTGAGTTTCTCTGCCAAAACGCGAGATACAATCCGACACTAATTAGTTGGGAAAGGAGTATTGATGAGGATGTTTCAAATCCATTTCTCTGTGAGAGACACTCACTGAAGGGGTATTTGATTTCTTGGCTTCACTTGGAGCTGACGAGGACAATTTCTGGTGATTGGAACGAGTCTGACGAGAGGGCAGAAGTCGACCGAGACGTGGGACATTGGCAGGAAGTGAATTTTGTTTTGGATGATGAGCCTTTAATGCAGACGTCTCGCTTGCATCTACGGGATTTGACGGGCGCTTTTCATCCAAGCGAACCTTAATCAAGTTTGAGGTTGATTAACAGTCTAGGATGAATGACGGAGTAGATAAAGCTTACATGCACAATATACTCTCCAGCCTGGAGACTTTTCAGTTCTGCATTGACACTACGTTGATTGGAAAACACTGCAGGTGACGATGCAGTTACAGGATCCTTTTCCCCGCGCCTGTAAACCAAGAAGTCGAATGTCCACATTGAGCAGTCTAGCTGCCTGAAGTATCTATCATCGAGTTTCGAGAGAACTATTATGATGGGTGATGTCTTTGTAAGAGATATAGTGACTATTATCAAATCATGAGTGGAATGTCCCTATGGAGTTTCGAGGATACATACAGGAAACGTCTCCATGGCTCCATTCTAGACGAAAACGAGGCTTGACCTTCAACCATTGCGACGACATGATCCAATTAGGATCAGGTAGTAAAGTCCTATCGATCGTTTCCCACTTCTCAAGAAAGTCCTTATCTATCGATACATTGGATAGATCAAAGTCAGCTGCGGAAAATCAGCCTAATACTCACACTCCATCACAAATTGGCCATCGACTCCGAAAGAATGTTCTAGCTCCTTGAGTGCAGGGAGCCAATCATCACTCCACTCCTTTGATCCATCTGACCAGGGCCCCTTCCACTCAAGTTTTCCCCAAGGGTTCCGTAAAACAACAAAACGCTTGCCGTTGTATTCCTTTGCGTCAAGAATTGAATATGCATGCCCTCGGAAGAGACCGTCGATCCTAACAGGTTCTACGCTGCCGGAATCCATTTCGGAATCCTTTTCAGAACCAAAGGAACATGCGAACAGCTTGTCTTTATTTGCGGAGCAGAGTTCATCGCGCCAGAAGTCATCCGGCGATAAGATATCCTTATGCGTCATCAGCAAGAGGGAAATGCAATCACCCATTACATCAGACCTTGGTTGAGAACAGACTTGTGACACCTCTGATGCTCAAATTTGTGAGATCGTTTTGATCAGACTTGATGGGAGACGAGAAGCAAACTTTACCCTGTTAGGTCTTCGATGGCCTCGCCAGCATATCCACCATTCAGAGCAGCGTAACTCCCATGCAACTTAGCATACGCTTTCTCGTATAATGGCACCCAAGTTTCCTCCGGGTCCTCGGGATCAGACTTCGCAAAATGCAAATTTTTAGCGTGTCTTCTAGCGCTATTATTATAACTCTCCTCGTTGTTGTGATAGAGCTGTTGATTCCTGAAGGAAAGCTCGTTGAACTCGGGAATGGATGTGTAAAGGAAACTTCATTATATGCATGAGCTGTAACACTCTTTCAATCATAAGGAAGACGAACTCATCAATGATGACAAACACCCATTTGGCATCGTGGAAGAATACAAAGCCATAAACTCCAATCTCCTCGTCGCGCTGGAAGAGAATTGATTAAACTGAGCGTGCATATATATTCCATGCCAAGTTACATACTTCAACGCAAGACTTTTCCACGAGGCGGTCTTTGTTGGCGGACATTGTTGCCAATGCCGATAAAAACCAACAGTCTCCCAATTTGCCTTGGATGATGTCACCGGGATTGGCGCCTCCAACATAGAAACGCGGCTTCTTAAAAATATCGGTCACTCGCTGAGCATCGGGGGGCATATCCGAGGGATCCGGAGCAAAGCCACCCAAGCATCGCTCTCGATCCCTTTCAAGATCGAATTCAACATCTCTGGTCAGTTGACAACTTCAATCATGAGTCACGTCAGTCGGCAGAAAACAGACCTGAACTTCATGTTTCTTGCTCGGCACTTTTCAACAATTCGCTTGACCTCGTCTTTGCACTTTTTGACAATATCCTCGCGTTCTTTGGATACAAGTACCCCGGCCCGAATGCCGTCGGGACGGTACAGAGTCTTCTGTATTGGTCCTCTCTTGGATGGCCAGTGCTTGTGCGACTTATTATGTTTTCTTGTCATGTCGTAGTTCGAATGGGAGGGGCGAGATACGAGAGGTATCAACTGCTAACTGACGCTTTATAAATGCCATGGTTTCGATAGAACTGTACAAGGTACTTACAATAGCTATACCCTGTGAAAAACCAGCTACCTATGGTTGATTAGAATGAGAGATCATGATTAAGAAATTCAGTGCCTTCGCTTTTCCCGTATAGCATCTCACCCAAGGAGTTTCTTTAAGGAATTTAGGCGCTATCAGAAGGACGACACAAACGTGGAAATCGGACTGAAGATAGAACAGTCGTCTCAGCGCTGTAAAACCTCTAGATTCTGAAGACAGATATCTCCATGTTTCAGCGCTGTAAAACCTCCGAATCCTGAAGCCATCGCCATATATGTATTCTAAGTCCAATCCCAAGAGAACTGTCAGCAAGTCAGATGCCGGATGCTGCCGCTAAGTGAATTGGTAGCTGTTAGAGCGAGGAAGACCGAGATCGTGCTTGGTTCCTCGTATTCGCGCCGGGTTTGTACAATATGTTTTAACTTTTCCCAATTTGTATGGTCCTTGTATGTCACTCTTACGAGACAATCTTGGGAATCATACATCACTGTAAGCTTCGCCTCCTGCCGCTTTGTCAATCTGAATCGTTTCATCAAGGCCTTCACAAGTCAAATAATCAAAAACAAGATATCATATCAGACAAGCTGTAATTAACTCACCCATGACCTGGAAAAACTGTTTTGGGCCCATGCCCTTCGCAGTTGGCACGTCGGAACCCGTAGTCTTCAATGATTGGAGGGCTGTACGGATCGCATGGACCGCCGAAATCGCAGAAATCAGAGGGAAGACTTGACAATATATCAACTTAGTACGAAGAAGAATTCTGGAAATGTCCAGACTCACTAACGATCTTTACACCGAGAGCCTGAGCGTCCTCAACAGTAAAGTCCGGGGTTGAACCACCATGTACCACATTCAGAAACACCTGTCCATCCTCAAAGTTGGTTGTACAAAAAAGGCATGATACGCACAGGCGTAGGTGAGAGCTCTTTGATAATTCGAACCAGTTCTTCACGGCTCCTGACACCTTCCACAAAAGCAACTTACGAAATTTCAAATCAGGCGTCTAGCTGATAACAATAATATATTCGTTGTGACATACCATCGGCGCCCGCTTCAATTGCTAATTTCAACCTCTTCAGCGCCTCGTCCATACCAAAGCCTTGTGCAGCATCCGTTCTGGCGATGAGCACTATGTCACAGCCGGGAAGTTTAGCGCGAGCTGCAACGGCAGCGCGGAATCGAGCGATGAACTCGGAAATGGGAGCGATCTGCTTGCCGAGGAGATGACCACAGCGCTTGGACTGGACCTATAATTGACAATGACTCAGCTGAATCAAAACGTAGGGTCTGGGATCCTACTTGATCTTCGATATGCAGCGCCGCGATCCCCGCACGTGCGTAGGCGGTGACTGTCCTCGCCACCATCACAGGACCGCCAAAACTAAAGATATCCTTCGTTCATTTACACATTCACTTGATGGGAAAGATTTGTTTTTACCCTGTGTCGGCGTCACATATGAGAGGGGTCTCAGGAGACAACCCAGCGATCATAGTCGCATTCTACAGTGAGATTTAGACATAGTAAATTGGGTGTGTGCGTGAAGTGTGCGAACCTGAACAAAGTCATTCTGTGTAGCAATCGCCAAGTCAGGCTGGCCGAGCATCGAAGCCGTCGTCGCAGCACCACTCATGTACAAAGTCTCAAAACCGGCCTCTAGAGCCAAGCGGGCTGATATTCCATCGTATACGCCGGGTGCAACCTAGTGAAATTCCTGTCACACTGTCTTCGTGCCTTTGATAACATTGACGACGCACAATTGTGCTTCCAGATTTTAGCTGTTGGCGGAGACGTGTGCCAGCGTTCATGGTATCCGTTACGAGTCAAGAAAAGATCAGTATCTATGGCCAGTCGCACCCAACCCATAGCCTGTAATGTAGAATCATTCATTGGCTAAAGGTACCTCAAACCATCACATGGTTTAGAATTGCACACACGCCCATGGGTCCATGCAAGTAGCAGACTCAGAGAGCCATTGTCCCCATCCCCGGTTTGCCTGGAATCTCATACTAACCATTCTTGATGACGTTCCACAGGCGGAGATTACATAGCGAAGAAGCAACTGAGCGCATTCCATGTCAGATGGTACAAGAAAAGGCGATGCATAATATTTGTGTCTGCATGAACATATGGCACATAGTATCGGTATGCAATATGTAGGAGGGGTCGGACAGACGTATGTAAACGTCAGCTAGATGGCGAAATCTAGTAACCCTTTACGCTTCGGTGGTCGCCTTGACCCGCTTTTTGGCCACTGTGTTCTCCCTACACAAGATAATCAAGAACCAGCATCAATAATGCACAAAGAGATGACGACGTTAGGCATTGACACACCTGAAGCCGTTCTTGAACCGCCTCGACACATCCTTCAAATAACGCATCCTTCCAGTTCCGGTGGTCTTTCTGCGCTTAGCCTTCTGGCCCCACTCGTACGATCTCAGCTTCGCAGAGGGGTATCCGCACTGTGCGCAAGCTGTATACAGAATTGAGTATTCCATCGCGCGATTCCAGTGAAAAAAGATAAGCGTACGCACTCTTGTGCTGCTTGTGGAAGGCACGGTTACCGCAGCGGCGGCAGAGCGTGTGCGACTTGGTGTGTCTCTTACCGAAGGACGAGGTACCTAACAGCGAAAACGAGATCCAACGTTAAGATACGTGCGTGGAACGATCAAAAAAAGAAAATTTGCGAGCGAACCTTTCGTCTAAAACAAAGAAAAGAAAAGGGGGGGTAATCAGCATCCATTCATCGACACCAAAAGACACAAGAATAACGCCATCCGCGCAGCAGCCCCGAGTCGACCTCCCAAAGATCCCAAGACCACCAATCCAAGCAAACCACATCCAAACCCGTCCGAGCCCAATCCACCCAATCCACCCCTTCCAGCGATCCCTCTTGCACGAATACACACTCCAGGGCCACGAGAACAGCGTTATGAAGCATCATAAACTCACCATCTCGTCGTTTTCTTGAGGATTTTGGTGTCGGTGTCGGGTGGGGGCAGATTTGGGGGGGTGGGATCTGGTGGCTGTGGGCCGTGAGTGTGGGAATTTTGACACGTTTTTGGATGGATTTGGAAAGAGACGGCGATTCCGCGCGTGGCCAAGTGAGTTGAGGCAAAAGAAAGAAATAATTCCGCGCGTGGCCAAGTTCACGATGTATCTCTG
Organism: Termitomyces sp. MG145; assembly: GCA_003313055.1. Lineage (NCBI taxonomy): Eukaryota > Fungi > Basidiomycota > Agaricomycetes > Agaricales > Lyophyllaceae > Termitomyces > Termitomyces sp. MG145. The sequence continues at coordinate 47,953 of QGOB01000068.1, read as the reverse complement.
TGAGTTGAGGCAAAAGAAAGAAATATCAACGGACACTTGATGACGGAAATAGCTGTAAGTAACTAATTAGAATTTGGAATCCGGTTAAACATCATTCAAGATTGTACTCTTCAATAAGGACTTATAATCTATCTATTCCCATGCGCCGCGCTTGACCTTGATACCTTGACAAAACGCGCCCCGACCGTAGCCTACCTCACAGAATTACGAAGTTGAAACTTATCGAATATCGAACAGGACAAAATCCAAAAATTGTCTGTCTTGCGTCAGAACCAGTCGGTCAAGTTGCTCTGCTACAATTAAATGTAAGTGCTTCGGTTAGTACTTATATCAATCTCAAGTACGTATCCACATCCGTCCATCCACCCATCCTCTTCATGTTCTCTGGAAATCAGCAACACATGCGCACGAGCACGAACCCACCCCGAATAAGTATTATGTATCCAGCCCGCCCAACTTCGCTGAGGCTGTCCTCTTTACTAAGGACTTTACTATAATATAAATAGATTATTGTACCATTTAAATAATCAAAATCAGGTCGACGACTTCGACTTGGAATTCTCAGCCTCAGCCGTTTGACTTGTCTCTTGTATCGACGAAGATGGTCTGACATACCACTTCTCGATCTCTAAGTGCATAGAAGTGGAAGTGGAAGAAATTCCGATCAAATATATAGACTAGGAAAGTCTCTCCATCCATTCATAATCATAATCATACACTACACACTATCGCTACAAACTACACACTAAAAATATACACAACCCCCTCCACCCCTGCCCGAAAAAAAGAACCTTATCTCAACCACTCAAATTCCTCCCAACTCGCCACTCTCCCACCCGCATCCAGCTCTCTAAACACCATCTGATGCACCACCGCAACAAAAGGCCATTCCTCCCCCCGTCCCTCCTCCATCCCTCCTCCAGCACCAGAAGAAGCACGTTGTACTTGTCGTTTCCGCAACACAAACACCTGATCAAGACCCATGACCTCACCCCACGCAGAGGAAGAAGGCGCGGACCCCGAGACTCTCACGATCTCCCCATGAACGCTCACCAACACGCCCCCGCCCGCGGCGCGCACGACGTCGTAGTGGAGCTGGGCGGTGCGCTGGTGGTGTGATGTGAGTTCCGGGAGGAATTTGTATGCTGAGAGGGGGGAGAGGGCCGTGCGTGAGGGGCGTGCGTGGGTGGAGTATGAAGAGGGAGAGGAAGATGGGGAGGAGGGGAAGCGGAAGGAGATGAGCGCGTGTGGGGCGTAGGCGGATGGGAGTGATGAGGGGTTGGTGTCGAATGTTTGGATGTATCTGTGTGAGGATAGTGAGAAAAGAAGGGGCGAATACGAAATAATAAAATTAAACAACGGAATGACGCGGGGGATCGAGAGTCGAACAATGAGAGATGGGAATGGAGAACGGGGAGTGACGTACCGTTTTAAGAAATCGAGCGCGAGCGGCTCGACGTCTTCTTCTCGTTCTTCTCGTTCTTGTTCTTGCTTTTGCTTAGCGGTAGTGTTCCGTTCATATTCACGTCGCCGATCGTGCATTTCCACGACCACGTCTACATCCATCGCGTCTACATCTATCACATCCCGTGGAACGCGGGGTTGTGGCTTGGGAAGCGGCCGTGGACGGGGTCGGGGTACGACTTCTTTAGCTTTGCCCTTGCCCTTATCTTTTGTCGAATGAGAAAAAGACAAAGACGACAACACCTCTTCCTCGATCTCGTATACCGGCGGCGCAGGAATTGTGGACGCTTCAGTCGAGGAGTCAATCGGGTCCACGAGCTCCAATTCCGGTTCCGGATGCAGCTTGCGCTTCTTACGGGTCGCGTTCGGGTTTGGGTTTGAAGACGCGGATGAGGACGTGGACGCGGAGGGATGCAAGACATATCTATCTCGTTCATGCAGACTTCCTCTCATCTCCTTGCGTTTCGTGGGCGTTCCTTCCGGGTTCGAGGACGAAGGCGAGGGAGCGGGGGAGTCGCTGACTTGTTTGTGCCGCTTCTGATGAGACGCGAGCGCTCTGGTTGGGTCCACGGGACTGATGATGGAGGCAGGAGTAGCCGCACGATTTTCATCTTGGTCTCTCAAGTCCTCCATTTCATTAAGCATCGAGTTCGAGTTCGGGCCGTCAACCAGATCTATCACTACGACCTCGTTAAGAAAAGGCGTTCCGAAGATCGTGGTGCCAGGAATGTTGACGTTGGTCGGTTGCGCCGATTCTATGGCTGTATCCTGAGGCTTCGTGGGCGATATGTGCGCAATATCCTCATCCTGTCTCCTGAGATCTTCTGTACCCTTGCGTTTCGTACTAGACGCGACGTCCAAGTTCTCTATATCGCCATCGCCCCGTCCTACCAACTCGACCTCCACTTCCTCCATTTCCATCTCAGTCTCTAGATCTAACTCCATATCCTTGTTGTTGCGCTTCTTCGGTACAGGTTTCGGCAGCGCTCGCGGGGATTGATACTTGTACTTATCCGGGGGGTCCACAACCGGAACTGTAGCTGGAGCTTGATTTGTAGGACTTGGTTGCTCAGGAGGCAGGAGTGTATCAGACCACACAGGTACATCACTCGTCCATTCAATGACCATCCCGTCGTCCCTGCGTATACATGAATGAATGGATAGAAGAGCATTAGAAATATCGCACGCACCGAAAAAGGGCATTTGTTGCTCGTAGACCTTTCGCTCGAAGCACAGCTCTCTCCGTCGCGATAAGGGCATTGCGGTGCTTGAGCCAGTCTGGGTGGGATTTGCGGCAGGATGGGGGGAGGGGGTAGAATGCGCAGGCTTGGGAGACGAGTTTGCGGGTTGGAAGGATGGGTGAGGGGCTGCGTTCTGCTTTGATTTGGGGGGGAGAAGGAAGCTTGTGATGCGGAGTTTTAATGCTGGCTTGTTCGGGGAGTTTGTGGTGCAGATTGTCTTTGTGGCGCAAAAATTTGAGGTTGTCTTTGTGGTGCAGATTTTTGACTTTGTGGCGCAAAAATTTGACGTTGTCATTTTTGACGTCGTATTTGTGGTGCAGAATCTCAGCGTCGTCTTCTTCTTTGATTTCGGTTTTGATGCAGGACTGTTGTGGACGAGGCCGCTGGGGTTGTGATAAGGATGGACGATTGAAGGCTTGTTTAGTACTACTGCCAGCGTCGAAACTATTTGAGTTGCGAGCTCCCATGCCAGTGCCAAACTTGGTCGAGTTATGAGTTCCCCCAGCACCAAAATTTGTTGAGCCTCGAGCTCCCATGCCAGCGGTCGAGCTACGAGCTCCTCCAGCACCAAAATTCGTTGAGCCTCGAGCTCCCAAGCCAGTGGTCGAGCTGCGAGCTCCTCCAGCCGAGTTGCGTGCAGCATTGTGTTGGAAAAAAGTACGACCGCAAGCGTTGCGGACGTGATGACGAGAGCCCTCAAGTCTTTGCTGAAGCGAGCTGCGATAATTAGGGTTCCTCCATGCTCTCTTCGAATTCGAATTTCCTCGCTGCGTAGAAACTATAACAGGCGGTCCAGGAGCATGCCCGCGCGGCTTGTGTATCCCTTCGTTGGGCTGTGCGTCCTCTGGATGGCCCTGACCTTTTGTCGAGACCATCAACTTGATTGAAAAACAAAGAGGGTGATAACAAGCGCCCGTCGATTCCGAATTCCGAATTCCGATCCATGCACACGCTCCCCATACCCCTCATCCTTCTCGTCCACCTCCACATCCTCGAATACCCCCACGCGAACAACCCAGAATACGACCGCAACATTTTCGATCCTCGCGTGCGCGGCCTCAAAGAAAGGACCAAGATTCTCGAGGATGTCGCGTATTTTCTCGTTGGTCGCCTCGAGGCGAACCCCAGAGCTGTGAGTTGGTTGGGTTGTGGCCTCTCGTTTAAGGATGTTGAATGTTCCATGTGAAAAAAAAAATAGATTTTAACGACGTACCCGTGTCTCGTTCCTTCAGACACTGTCGCGTTTCGCACGTCATTGGCAAAGTATGTAGAGGCCCTACGACATGAGTGGGTATATCCTAGAGCCCATGTTGGTGCAAACTTGAAGGGCGCAAAGGTAAAAACCAACTCGAGAGAGCCTACGACGAACACGAAAACTCCTGATGCGGGCGCGTGGTGGTGGAAAGACGTCGTCGTGCGCAAGTCGTTGTTGGAAGAGTGTGCGGGCGAAAGGTGCGTTGACCTCTTCATCTCCTCTTTTTTTTTTTTTTGTTTCAAGCAGCTATGAACGCCACAGATTCGAACGTCTCCTACTCTCTCTATCCACACACGCCCTCTTCAAAAAAGCTTCACAACTGAATTCCACCCAGATCGACCTCTCGAATCCATACGTACGTACATTTTCATATTAGAATTACTGTATACACTAAGACATGCTCAGGGACTCTTATGCACCTATCCAACACTCTACACCGCCCTCCTCACCCAATCCACCTCCTCACGCCAATCATGGGCCCACTCCGCCTCTACAATGCTCAACCGCGAAACAGAGCTCAACGCTCTCAAAGTAAGCCCCAATCTCTCTTTCCCTTGCCTCGCTAACCAACCACCCAAAGGACCGCATCCACTCCGCATCCCCATCCAAACACCCCACCCCGCGCCTCATCGCGCTCGCCCAATCCAAACACGCGTTCCTAACCAACACATGGGCCGCTGAGGCTCTCGATCTCGTCTTGGACACTTCAGGCATCGAATGGCCTCCTCCGACAACGACGTGTACACCGCAGCTTGAACGACCATCTCCCCCGCCCCCGCCCCACACGCAGCTGATCACCCAACCGCAACCGCAACCGCAACCGCAACCGCTCCCGATCGCAGCAGCGCACCACCCCGCGTATTTACATAAACTCCGTAAATCGGTCTTTGTGCCGCCGCCCAGGGCACGAGTTCAGGGACAGGCCGAACGTGAGCACGGACGGGGACGGACGAGCCCGAGGCCGAGGCTGGTGCTGGACGTGGAGATGTTGCGCATGGGCGTGCGCGGGGGGAGGCTGCGGGATGCGTTGGTAAGGGTGCGGGATGAGAGGTTGGGGGTGGTTGAGAGGGAGGCTGAGGCGAAGGCGAAGGTGATGAAGAGGAAGAGGAAGAAGCCTTCTGTGTTGGATGTGGATTTGTGGGAACCGGAGCCTGAGTGTGGTGGTGTGTGTTTTGAATTTGATGTGCGTCTGCGTTTTTTGGGGGAGTGAGTGAGATGCTAAATGTCGTTAGATCAAGTCGAGTACTGGTTCTGGTTCTGGTTCTGGCTCTGGCTTTGGTTCTGGTTCAACACTACTAGGACACGGAGAAGAACAAGGAGAACGGGGACTCGAAGCTCGGATTGACGAGATGCGCGAGAGGGTGTTGCCTAGGTACCCGGAGGCGGTTGATCTTCGTGCGCCGCGGATTCCGCATTGTGGGCTTGGAGCGCACAACGACAAAGTTGGTCCTCCGACGTCATTTTGTAGACCTGCTCCTGGGGACACGGGGCGGGACGTGAGAGGTGGGAAGAGGACTGCGAAGGTCGAGGACAAGGACAAGGACGCGAAGGAGCAGAAGCGGAACGCAAGAAAAAAATCGATAAGAGCGTCTATTGCTGCACATGCACATGTGCATGTGCAGCGTCGGTCTGGGCTTTTCGCTCCCAAGCCTTCTTCTACTTCTGAATTCCAAAACCGGTGCGAAGATGACGACGAAGAGGTGTACGAGATGATACGTAGTATCGCTGATACTTCAAGTCCAACCTCCGTCTCTACTGCGCACGCCGCCGACGGGTCGTGGATCGACGATAACAAGAAGGACAAGAAGAACAAGAAGGACGCGGCGCCAAAGATGAAAGTGAACCGGATATTCACGGGCTCTAGAACAACAAGAAGACCGTCGTCGATGGTCCTGCGTGAGTTTGAGAGTGCGTCGGGGGGTCAAGAACGGAGTGATGGGGATGGGGATGGGGATGAGGAGTATGAAGGGGATGCGGGGAGCGTGATGTTGAGAGATATTTTGCTGAGTGCGGATATGACGGGGTTTGCGTTGTTGGATCCTCGGGCCGACTATGGATATGAGGGTGCGTGTTCGTTGTTTCTTTTTTTTTGGGTGACTCGGATATAACTTTGGCCGTGTTCTTTTTTCATTAGGTGAGGATGGGTCGTTTGAGTGGGAGTGAGGTCAGTGAGCTGGTGAGGAAGATTGCTGGGTTGATTGGTCTGGTGTGTAAGTTTGGGAGTTGAATGGATTTGGAGGAACTTTTGAGTCCAATTCATTCAGAAAGTCGGGTTGCTTAACTTGATCGAAACGAGTATCAGGACTTTGAAACAGGCCTATAGTAATAATACTTAGACAATTGAGATAGTCAGGATACTACTTACATGTGTGACCTATGCAAACCAAGCCGATGGTGGGCCAGTAATAAAGGAGTCCTGCAGAAAAACAACAAGGACTGGTAGGATGGCAAAAAAAGATAAAGTAGTATCCAACCCTACGAAATATAGCCCACCGCGAGGGTCGAACTCGCAGCCTTCATATGCACCTGCCTAGGTAAGAGTCTGACGCTCTATCCGATTGAGCTAGGCGGGCAATACTGAAGTACAGTAATGATCTTGTCCATGAGTATTGTGCCGACTAGATAGTCGTCTCCCTCACGTTCAGCCACCACAGATACACGTAGAGGTTTTCCACTACATTCCCTTATCCCTAAGAATGATTCTCGTGCGCGCTCAGCTGCAACGCCCAGTAGAAATGACTCGCTGGAGCAAAGAAAATATCAATATGCATCCAGTATAGCCCACCGCGAGGGTCGAACTCGCAGCCTTCAGATTGGATTATCAGCGAATTTTCATCCGCCTTAAAAGTCTGACGCTCTGGCCGATTGAGCTAGGCGGGCATCAGTTGTTTGCCTTAATCAGCTTACATATACAATATGCAAGGTAAAAAGATCCACAATTGTAATTTGATCTTTGATCTATGCAAGGTAAAAAGTTCAAATCTAAATTCAGAATTGTAATTTGATCCCCCCTTCCCTTCTGCTACATACGATCTCTACTTATGGTCATAACAGTCGCAGAGGAAAGGCAGTTCAATGATCAGGCAAGCGTATCTGTGCACCTACTTACTTAGGCTCCGACTGAATGATGATAATTAGATCGAGTGTCTTAAATCACAGTTACAGGCCTATAAAGCTAAGACGTCACTCCTCCAGCAGCAGCATTTCTCACTGCTGGACAACCTCAACGAAATTGAACAGAGGCACCAACAGGAGTTGGAACAAGAACGCAATGCTAAAAGCCTAGCACTGTCCAGGATACAGAAAGTTAAGGACCGGATGAGGGCAGTGGAGGCGGAAAGAGACGAGCAGAAGCAAGCTATACTCGAACTTATCGAGAAAGGTGCGTTCTTTCGTCTTATCTCTCCGCTGAGCATTTGGTATAATCTGGCAGGTTGCTTCTAGTAGAGCGAAGCAATGGCGACCTCAAAAACTGGCCTCACAGCAAGCTCCAACTCTCGAACCATGTGGGTACGTCTTCCTATCATATGGAGGTATGATTCCTCATGTGACGCTAAATACCAAACAGACTCAATCTATAAGAGACAACACATCGCGGATGATCCAAAAAGTGACTATGCGCCGCACTACGCAGATGGGCTTGTCCATTTTCTGAAACGCGAACTCGACCTTGAGCGTCAAGCCCATGCATTGACACGCGCGCGTGTTAATATTCTCTCTGCACAAGTCGCCAGCCGTGATGCAGCGTTGGAGGAATGGGTTCATTACGCTGGCAGTTCTTCGGTCCCTACCCCTAGTCGAATCTATGCACATAGCAAAGGCAAGGCTCATTCGAATATGCAGCGGGATTTGGACTGCTCGGAAATTTCGGCCTTGTATGATCAGACGGACGCCAACAACAGGGTCTTAGAGCAAGAGATACACTCACTTTATCAATATGTACGTCTTCTTACTCTAATCGACCGATTGATTGCCTTTATCTTGATTTATCAAGGTGGAGGGGATGCGACAAAGAGCATATCCAGCGCCTTTATCCAATGCCGTAAATTCCGACAGACATTCTCATCACTCTGGACTTCCCACTACCACCCCCAAGTCCCGCCGCCAATCACCCAGTCACCTCTCACATATTTCTACGAGCCCCCGCCGAGGGCGCTCATCATCTATGGATAACGAACCTCTCGCTACACCACCCACCTCACGATCTCGCACACGGTCCCAATCTCGTCATCGTCCTTCATCTTCGTTAGCCGCTTTTCCCTCTGCGAATGTCATCCACGACCTGAGCGAGCAGGTCCGTTTATTGTCGATACAGATCGACGGTCTTCGAGCCGAACGTGTTGCCCTTACCCACTCGAGAGAAGAAGTGACTCTCATGCCAGATCTACTCCAGAGGAATTCCTCGATCGACTCTGCTACTACGGATGAAGATCAATCTTTAGTTGTGAATGCGGAGACTGATGCTGAACACGCAAAGGCTATTGTTCTCGATGAAACCCCTCATGATGCTGAGCTAGGCCGTGATGTTGGCGAAGATGAGCGTCGTAGTGATGCGGACGTTACAGAGGGCGGGGAATGTTCCATGGAGATTGCTACGCCCTTGATATCTGCCTTGATCACCTTTCCATATTATTCTTTGGAGGCACGAGACGATGCACCTCATTATGTTGAACCAATAGGAGAGTCAGGAATGGAAGAAGACCAAGGTGATGATCAGATAAAAATGATTCGACCACGTAGGGGTGCTTCCCTATCTCCTCCTGTGCCTCCCTGAGTGAGACTACGTATTCACTTTCCTTTCCTTTCCTTTTCTTTTTACTCTGTGGCCTGTCGAACTTTCGTCTGGATCAAGAGCGATTAGACATTGGTACACGAGAACTTGTTGTCACTGACCGTTTCTTCTTCAGCATCTCTTCCGTCTTCAACCTCTAGTACCTCCACTTTTGGAGGAGGGGAGGGACGATCCGTCTAACTTGATCCCATCAAGAAGTCACCGGTCCACCAAAGGAAATGAAAGTTCTTATGTCAAGGGGCCCAGAACATGGTCAATACCTTTCAAAACTAATATTCAGTAAATAGTAACTTTATTGTTTCTATGTCATTCGATGCGGTAGAACACACGTCAACAACTGAAACGACAGATGAACATGCGCGATGGATCATCTCTCCTCTCGCGATGCATACTAGCACCCTCGCAAACAACCAGAGGCGTTTATAATTGCGTAATTAACCCTGATTCAGCAAAGGTATGCCACTGATGTTCAAGATACTGAACGAATGATCACGGTAGCCAAGTTCTCATAGTGATCTCAATGAAACTCGCTCACACCCTCAGACATCTCACTGGCGATGAGAGGCGGATGGTTCGGCGCACTGACTAATTGACATGAAAGTTCTATCGATTATTGTAACAGTTCTATAGTGTCAATGGATGTGACATGCCTTGTTCGAATCAAATATGTTAATCCGACTGTCCGAGGCCGGCGTTCGGTGAGCGGGGGTTTCACACCCCATTGAATAACGTACCGATTCCAGAGCTTCATTTTTTGTTGAATGACCCGACCTGCAATGTCTTTGCGACTCGTGTGCTAGTCGAACTACTTATAGGCATCTACTATCAAGATCCTGCTTCCTGGAAAGATTGCATCATTATTGGTGTGCGTGGGTTCAAAAAACCAGACCCATGGCGCCATGAGGGCATATCGCTTACAGTCAAAAGAGACAAGGTCTACTTTCTACGTGATCGTGCAACGGGAATAGCAACGCGAAGGTTCATCAGACAACGACGACCCAGCTTCTTCCTCTACAGGTACGCCAGACACACCTCCTTTTTCTTGAGTCAACCCACCTTCGTCCTCTACAGCCGCACCATCAAACGACCCCCTCGCTTCCTCTACAGTTGCGTCATCGAGCAATGCATCAGCCAACTCATCTATGCCATACATGATCACCGCACTCATCGCGGATTGCGGAGACTCACTCTGAGTATCATTTCTCAAGAAGAACTGTTATTTTTTCTCAGAGTTGTTTCGGGAGCTTCTGAAAAAATACGCGATCGACAACAATGTCAGATTCACATTCTCTAAGCATCCATGTGATGGGGACAATCACGAACTTGCATCAGTAAAGCTTCTGAAGTGGCAGCAGGAGCAGGAGCAGGAGCAGGAGCAGGAGCAGGAGCAGGAGCAGGAGCAGGAGCAGGAGCAGGAGCAGGAGCAGGAGCAGGGTGGGATAGCAGAGAACCAAGGTGCAGAGGACAACAGGGTAGAGGAGATGGAGAACCAGAGGAGGCGCATGAAAAGTGCCAAAGCTGGGACCTACAGACATATTCCGATCATCACTAAAAAAGACCTGATCAAGTTTGTCGGTGGAACTTACTCAGTCTTTGACAGGGAGTTGAAGAGATCTTTGGAAAAGGTACGTCAAGTAAAGCTCCAGGTTCCGATGAAAAATCCCTGCAAAGTCGCGTCAAGGCATAGTCGTTTGAGCAGACGACGAAAAGGGGAATCTGGCGGACACTGAGACGTGTTTTTGAGATGAAGAGGAGGGGTTGGACTTGAGAAGCTGACGGCGAGCGTTGAAGGAAGCTGTCCGTTGCTTGATCTCTTTAGGTGACAGTGTCTCGGCAGCAGGGGTATTCAGAAGAATAACTGAATTAGAATGAACATAGATGACGGAATCATTGCATCAAGAACTGACCTCCTTCTCGAAGAAGATACATATTTCGTTTGTCTGCCTTTTGCCGACTCTTTTCACCAGCTTCCTTCAACTTGCCAGCTTCATCCCTAGTCACCGCACGTATGACATCAAGAGTTCTCCCATGGAGAACGAGACTCTGAGCTAGAGACGACGACGGATCCGGAGCCAGTATTGAAGACATTGTAAACGGATTTTTCTTCGTAAGCTTTAGACAAAAACATGTCAGTCAGTGTGGATGGTAACATTTTAAGGCCGTACGCACTGCGGCGACACCTGTTGTCTCTACTCGCAGCAGGTCACCTTGAGCAATAGCTTTATCTGCATCCTCTTTGTTCCAGAAGCACGCGAAGCCAGTTCCTCGTGAACGTCCAGTATCGTGATCCATGGTAATGCGCGCGTAACGAAGTGGTCCGAAAGAGCTAAATCTGTAGCAGTTTGTCAGACATGAAATTCATCAATTGAGGCGGGAAGATACAATATCCGTAGTTCGTCCTCCGTTGCGGTAAATGGCAAGTTACGAATAAACAGCGTCGTCCCAGTTTCTGAAGGTGGAAGCGTAGGCTTCACGGGTTCCTCTCTCCTCTCGTCTTCATCGTCTTCATCCTCGTCTTCATCGTCCTCAATATCGTCCTCCACTTCACTTCTATGGACACCGAGTTTTCCTTCCTCGTCACTTTCGTCATTGTCGCTATCGCTGCTTCCATCATCATTCTCATCACTCTCCGTAGGTCCTGAAGCATTGTCCATCTCCAAGTCCATGCTCTCCTCAATTTTCGTCTTCTCTTCCTCCCACTTGTCCTTGCTTAGGGCCCAGTCAACGGCTATCACTCGTTCTGTCGCCATCGCATGCTTCTCTTCCGCATCGGCTTCAGAAGCACGTTCCTCTATTTCCTCCTCCACTTCCTCCTCCACACCCTCCCCTCTCGTTACCGCCAGCTGAGCCTTCTTCTCCTCCCGTCGCTGTTTTTTTACTCTTCTGCTTATCCGCCACAAGTGACTCTGCAGATCCAGCCCGGATAGTCACTTTACATCCCTCAACCGCTTTCTCTCCATCTTTCTTGCTCAACTTCCAAACGAATGCAAATCCTTTTGTCCTCACTGGCTTGACTTTAGCTGGACCTTTCATCTCGTCCTCACCTTCGCCCCTGGCAACCGGCTTCTCTACGGTGGGTATATGTATCGAATATATCGGTCCATAGGGTAAAAACGCGGCGCGGAGGTCTTGTTCAGTCGCATCGAAGGGTAGATTCCGGACAATGAGACGGCTTGAAGGGTTTGGGGCTGGACCTTTCGGTGAACCAGAGTCCTTTTTCAAAGGCTTTTTAGCGGCAGACTTTGACAATGTTTCCAAGCGTTTCTTGAGGGTCACGGAGAGAAGACAGCCTTTGAAGACGTGGGCGTGGAGTTCGCTGACTGCCTCGGAGGCAGCTGCGGGAGTTGAGAAGAGAGAACATTGGCTTTGATGGGCGTGATTCAATAAACACTCATTTTCTTAGAGACCTGAACGTACCCAGAGTATTATCTTCACTCATTGATTCAACCTTTTCAGCGCCGTTATATTTCCGTACTTTTTTCCAGAGGACCTTCGAGTCTATAGAAGGAGGAAGGCCAGAAATTACAATTGTGCGGATTGCTAGAGGATCTCGGGGCAATCGTGGTTGTTGTCGTTTTGAAGGAGCTTTCGGCTTTGATTGCTTCTTCCTTGTCTTGTCTCCCGGATCTTTATGCCGAGGAACATGATCTTATACCACACATGTGTAGTGAGGTTAGAAGACACACCTTCTTGTCAGCCCATTCTATTCGTAGAATTCTTCCGACTAAACTTAGTCCATTAGTAGTGATTGTGTCGTATGCCATTTGAGCATCTTCTTTGATCACGAACGCGACGTAACCGACACCTTTAGATACACCGGAGCCTGGTTCAGTGACAACAAAAGCCGATCGGACAGGTGCTATATCTGAGAAGATGTCTGGAGGTCCACAGAGGTCACAGTATATGGAAGATTGGAGACGAATAGCGTGGACCTGAGAAGTCATACAGGATTAGCAAAAGTTGTTCGAAAAGGTCTCGTTCTCCCTAACCCATGAATCACAGGTTTTGTTGGATCTTACTCGTCCTCGCGGTCTTTCCGTTTTCCCAGTGTAGGCGTCATCGGTAAAGTTCAACGTGAGCTCTGCACTTAAAGCGCGACTTCGACAAGTTTTGGCCAGAGATTTGGCCGGTAGTTGTCAATAAAGCCTCGCATCAATTACGCACAAATAATATCACCATTCTAATTTCCATTTCATATGCGTATCCCTGGCCGACATGTCCTGTCTACGTACTGAGCGTCGTTGTGGTACTCACTATAAAGTTCATCGCTTCAGCTCTCGGGGGTAATGCCCATGGATCTCAAGTTGTGGAAGTTCGAAGCTCCACGTGTCCTGAAAGGACATTAGAATTTGCTGTCATACAACAGAGTCACGTATTGTCGGCTTCTGCATTGAGATCACTGAAAGTGACTACCGTGTGGCCGGGATCCTTTGATGGTGATGGATATCCTCGTAATTGTTTCCGTCATCGAGGCAAGGATTGCAAAAGACGCTGGAATTAAGATGTCTTCCATGCATAACTTTGCCCAACTCTAGTCGATGATAGTCCCTTGTTGGCAAACCGGGTATGATCATGAATGCTCTCTGAGTAACGGGTCACAGGCTTGTAACATGGTATTGTCGAATGGGACAGGTAGTCCAGCTGGTTCGTCGTGTGCAATGCCGGCGTGTTCCATTTTAGGCAGGTACCGTTACAGGTTGACCTGTGTCTGTTTCGTTGACATTAAACTCAAGCTGTCCAACCAAGCCATGGCACAAATTTGGTTCTTTATTCTTATTCCCAACGCCAAGCTTATCTTTCAGTTCTCCGCTACAACGTTGCTCCTCTTACGCCTTGTCAGCGAAACTGCTGTAAATTACGACAGATTGGGCTGCTGGAAATACCAAGATGAAGTATCGGCGAGGAAAAGTGGTATATATACATATGCAAGAGTGCTTCAATATTCGCACAATTTATGCTGCTACTGTAACCGGCGAGAAAGGTGGAATAGTTTTCCGACCCTCATCTTGTCTTGCCTGAATCTTGTCATCTTTCTTTGGGATACCTGGAGCCAAAGAATTTTTCGTCATCGACTTGGATACTAAGAGGGGCGATTCAGTTTGCGCCGTCTCTTCCTTCTCGTCATCGTCAATCCTTACTTTGCCGGAAGCACGTGAGGAAAGGGAAAATAAGATTCTTTGTCTTCAGTCAGGAGGGATCCATGACGGTACACGGTGGCGTGTTGGCGCAAAGGAGCGACATGATTGGAAGTGTCGATGGGGATGCATGATGAGGCATGGACACACGACAGATGAACGGGCACAGGTGAACTAGATAGAAAGGATTGTTATAAATGTAGCTGCCGATCCCCAGCTCGCGGATAATTCTCGGAAGATGGAATTCCTTCCCTCACCTTAGTTTTTTTTCGGCCCGCCTGTCTCCACAGACAAGATGTCCCCTGAGAGCTCTTTTGAGCACGATAGACCCTCAAATTACCCGCCATTTTTCCCATCATGCCTTTTTTGAAAGTAGCAGGAACAAAAATCACCGACAAGCAGGGCAATGAGGTCGTACTTCGTGGTGCCGGTTTGGGAGGATGGATGAAGTGAGTACTTCCCATCAAGTGCCTCTGTCGTCAATTTTAAGGCATGATAGCTCTTGTTGTATTGGACTGCTATCCATGGACATTGTGAAATTGATACAGGAATACCAGGCAAAGTCAGCTTACATTTTTCGTGGATTTGGGTCTGAGTAACAGAGGATTTCTAAAATGAATACGCGGACGAAAGGCTTCACAAAGACCAAGGTCAATCCAAACCAAAGGAAAGTTATTACTAGAACTCTCTGTGTGTGTGGTAATGGCCAATTGTCCAATCTCAAAGTCTCTCAGCTTACCAATACTAAATAGAGAGGTATGCAATAGAGAGGTTGGAGGAGTTGGAAATCGTGCTGGTCAACGGACGATAGCAGCCGACATGCTGTAAGATGATAAAGTGATGATGAGTGATATTGCTTGATAAATGGGTGCTTGTAATATCGCTCGAAGTCCAGAAACAGGAAGCCTTTATGCATTTTGGTCTCTGCGTACAAATATTGGTTCCCATAGAATCTCCTATTTTTCCCTTTCAATGATGTAGGCAAAGGCTGTATCGCCAGTCTACAGGGCTCTAAGTTCTAGCTCACGGTCAATAAAGGGAACTATGGAGGCAGGTCAAAAGAAAGATTCTTCTTGAGCGTATGGATCATAGTGATTACCTAGTACGTACATATAGGGAAGTTGATAGACGTTAGGCAGTTGGATTGACTAGCACCTTGAATATACGGGACGTGAATACTCTTCTTAGTTCATCTACCTATTGCCTGTTCCTGCGGAGAAAGGTGGATCGCAGGCACCACAATACCTCCTATACTTTTATGATGATGATCGGCTGACAGGGTAGCGTCGGTGTGCAAATGAATCAATGTCTGATCGAAGAACATTGGCAGCCTCTTCGAGCAGTTTATGGAGATACCGATCTCAAAATGTGTACTCAGGCTTATAGTCTGTTACGAAACAAACAAGTCAACGACCGCAAGAAGATTGTTTTAATTTCCAGATTACTGGACAGAGGGCATTGATACTGGACCCATAAGTCGCATTCATAAAATTCCATATTTTCCCATCAACAATCAATTATTGACGCCACCTCCTTCCACCTAATCAAATTTAGAATATAGTTACCATCAAAGCCTGACTTGTCTGAGTTTGACCCACATAATCCATCTCATTAGGGGACCAGGCAGTGCTTGTGGCGCACTATTAGGAGGCTGACCCACCTTCATGAAATGCATAAATAGGGCAGGACTTCGGAAGATCCCTCAGAACACCACAACTTATCGCAACTGCTACTCACCCCAGAACTTATCAGCCTTTATCGCTTGTATTGATCATGTTTCTCACATCCGTTGAAACTCCTCCCTATCGTCCCTATCGTCCTCGTCCTCGTCCCCGTCCAAGCCCTTTGGTCAAGAAGACGGATTCGATGGACCAACATTCTCATTCTCGCCCACGCTCATCGCTTCCGCCTCAGCCGCTTTCATCTCAGCCTCCCTCATTACCTAGACCTCAAACGCACCATCCCTCCCCTGCTGAAAGGATGAATTTCGTGGACCGCCAGAGGAATTCCGAATATTCCACATGCATCAGTGGAAAAGACATCCTTTGCGACAGCCGCGCCGTGAGATATCCGACGCCAAAGTCGAACAAATTGTCCAATAAATTAAGTGGAGAAGGAAAACAATCTTCGCCTATTGCTGGGAATCATCACCGCCGGAATAGATCTTCTTCCGCCTCTCCAACTCAACGGTTCAGCCCTGGCACCTTGTCTCAAGATGGAAAACATCTTCGTCACACCAGAAAGAGGATTCCATCCCAAACCGAAGTCGAGTATCACGAGAAGACAGGCGGTCATCAGAGCGAAGAGACCGTTTCATACCACCAAGCCAAGGGCCATAGTCACTGTCATCATCAGTCGACAGGGTCATACCATCATCACCAGAGGAAAGGGGAAGATCCATGCCGCCAGACTGTCCCATCCCAAACTGGAGTCGAGTATTATGAAAAGACAGGTGGTCATCAGAGCAAAGAGACCGGTTCATACCACCAATCCAGGGGCCATAGTCACCGTCATCATCAGTCGACAGGGTCATACCATCATCACCAGAGGAAAGGGGAAGTTCCATGCCGCCAGACTGTCCCATCCCAAACTGGAGTCGAGTATTATGAAAAGACAGGTGGTCATCAGAGCAAAGAGACCATTTCATACCACCAATCCAGGGGCCATAGTCACCGTCATCGTCAGCCGACAGGGTCGTACCATCATCACCAGAGGAAAGGGGAAGATCCATGCCGCCAGACTGTCCCATCCCAAACTGGAGTCGAATATCATGAGAAGACAGGTGGCCATCAGAGCGAAGAGACCGTTTCATACCACCAAGCCAGGGGCCATAGTCACCACCATCGTCAGCCGACAGGGCCATACCATCATCACCAGAGGAAAGGGGAAAATCCATGCCGCCAGACTGTCCCATCCCAAACTGGAGTCGAATATCATGAAAAGACAGGTGGTCATCAGAGCAAAGAGACCGTTTCATACCACCAATCCAGGGGCCATAGTCACCGTCATCGTCATCGTCAGCCGACAGGGCCATACCATCATCACCGGGAAGATTCATGCCGCCAGACTAGTAGCCATCAGAAGAGAGATCCTTGCCTATCCACTCCTATCCCCCTTTCCCAGCCTGTGGTTCATCAACATCAGTCTAGTCAGCAAAGCTCGCGGCTCACATCGTCAATCCATTCAAAGTTGAGGTGGTTAAGGATTAGGGCGAAGGTTTTCATCCATGGGCGGCATGTCTCAATGTAAACAGAAGTACGCATCATATAAGTATGCTTTGGACAGAAGTATTCTTTATTTCATCGTTTACCGATACTTTCTCCTTTGTCTTGATTTTAGCAATACTTTCTACTTTGTAACATGATCACAATCTATCTTCTCCCAGTGACAAATTTGTTGGATTGAGTGATATGATGATATTCGGTTGGTTCATAGGAAGTAAACGCAAGATCGAGTACAATTTTGATTCGTTGCTGGAGCCCGTCACCTGTTGTCTTTCTGGTCAATTGAACTGCCATAGAGTAATCCACTACCTCAATCGTACGCTGCACACTATGTCACTTGGATCCTTTTGATTCTATTTGACAACGCTCAGCCATTAACTGGGCAGATGATGTGGAAGAACTCAGCTCCTCGCGTTTCATCGGCACAGATACATACCGCTGACCTTGGGATGGTGAGTCTGCTCTGGTCAGTACTTGGCCTTTCCGTCTGACTCAAGGATCCGAGAGTACTTGAGTCGACCGCCCGAAAGAGGCTGAATTCAAGCCATAGCAGTAAAATACCGCAGAGCTGGAGGTTTGAAAGGGGCGATGCGAGTGTGGGCTAAGAAGAGAAGGAAAGAGAGGTAAAGCACCCGTGCGGGGTTGTTCTCGATGTAGAGTTTGTCGGAGTCGTTGCGTCACCCGACCCAAGAGGCTGAATTTCATGATCTGAATACCCTGCAGCCGCTGCGGCGGAGGCAGCACCGCGACGATAGATATGGCCAGCATAGAGGTAGGTGGGTTGAGGTCAGCGAACACGAGTGCCTCCCGGATGACCCTAATGAAGTAAGTAGGTGTATGAGGGCCTCAGTTCCTGGAAAAGGGCTTTGAGAAGCGGCTATGGGGCAGGTGGGGCAGCCAGGTTCCGAAGAGATGGTAACTGTCCCACCTTTGCGAAATGGGTCGGTTTTGGAGGCTGGGTGGCGTTGGGAGCGGCGGCACGTTAAGTTGGGAATGTGGAATGAAGAGGTCTGGGAGCAAAAAGCCAACTGCACTCATAACCGTTTGTCGGGAACCGATGGGAACATTCCGACGCCCGCCTAGCTCAATCGGATAGAGCGTCAGACTCTTATCTAGGCAGGTGTATCTGAAGGCTGCGAGTTCGACCCTCGCGGTGGGCTATAGTGAATCCTTTTGCCCCCTCTCTTCAAGAGTTTCTCCTGTTTTTCCCATTTATGTTTTCATTTAGTCGTAAGCTTGGGCCACGGTCGCTTACTGGCAGCCTTTTTTTCTTTCATTTTGGAATGCTCAGGACGAGGATGCCGTGTAATCATGATCTGCCTTCGAGTTTCTGTGTTGGCTGCTGACCGTCTGAACTATTGACATGATTTCAGTACGATGCCGTAATTATATGTATCATCATCGTGATAATTATGTCTTTAATTTGTTGATTTTAAACCACATGCCGTCTTTTCTGTTTTGTAGTATACCGCTTCTAGAGCAGTTAACTCGGCGATCTGTTAATAATCATGGTACAAAACCCATAATAAAGCTAATATCGAGAAGTGAATGTTTACTGTTTACATGAATCACTATTACGAGGCGACCAAAAAGAGAGACGCCATCTATAAAAATGCCGGAACTCTCCCGCCTCCCGTAAGCCTGATAGTCTCCCCATTCACATAGGCACACTCCAATATCCACCGTACCGTCTTCGAGAATTCCGCCGGCATACCAAAGCGTTTGGGGTACAGTACCGCATTGTTATGCAACGCAGTCTGAACCCTCGCCGAAAGTATGCCTGTCAGTGGCGTTGTAAATGGGCCAGGCGCGATGGTGACAACGCGAACGTGGTGCCGTGCAAGCTCGCGCGCCATGGGGAGCGTCATAGACCGAACTGCGCCTTTAGAAGCGGCATAGGCTATCTGCCCAGGTTGTCCTTCGAACTAAACTTGGAGTGTGATGGATGAGTGGCGCATTAATGGCAGGAATCGGTTGGAGTTCGACGTACAGCGGCCTCGCTTGATATCAAGATAATAACGCCTCGTTCACCATCAGGTGTATCTTCCTGTTTGACGCGCACGAGGTACTCAAGCGCCAGGCGTGTCAAGTTGAAAGACCCCGTCACGTTCGTACCCATCGTCATATCCCACACAACCGTCCCATGTGGCGTTCCCTTCGCTTTGATCATCTGATTCAATGGTACAACAACGCATCAGGCGATTTGAGTGCTCAGGTACTCAAATAAAAACACAATAAAAACAACGTACAAATTCATTTCTCCCTAGCCCTGCACTGTTAATCACCCCACCGAGCTCCGCGCCCGTCGCTTGCGTCCACGCAGCGACAGATTTCACGGCATCTTCGATCTGGCTGACCTCGCGGAGGTCTGTTTGTACGTACATACATCTTGTGCTGGGTTGAAGGGCCGCTGGGAGCGGGGAGATATCGACCACGGCAACGTACGCGTTTCCATCCAGGAGATCCTGTACAGTTGCAAGACCCAGCCCGGAGGACCTGTGAAACGCGTAAAATCAAAATGTGTCACGGATGGGAGTGTTAGCAAAAAAAAAAAAAAGAAAAAAAAGAAGAAAAAGAAAAAGAGGCTCACCCGCCCGAAATGATGAATGTCCGATTCTCGATCCTCATTGTCCCTTGAGTGGGTTATCGTACGGCTATAATCGTTCAGATTTCAACTCTGCGTAAATGGAACGCGAGATATTTATGATAGCTGACTTGGTCTTTTTAATTTGACGTAAATTTGCAATCGTAGTTCGGAGAAGTCAAGTGCGAAGCTCAGGTGCATTTCAAAGCCTTATATGGCAAGCTCGGGTACTTGGAGAACTTAGGCGGCCAGTAGAGGCATGACTCCCACGCCGTGTATAACGGACTCCGGAGGTAGGTGTTATGTAGATCGTTTTTCATCTCGATGAGTGTCCAAATGACCACAATGTGATCAAATTCTACCGTCCATGTAAGGCCTATAATCACACACAAGGCGGCGTGGCGACCCAGATTCTATCGCTTAGGCGCACACGTTCGTCATGAGTACATCGCAAGAATTTCACCTCCGATGAGGAGTTCTCAGGGATGAGACACTTTGGCTGTCAAATATTGATCAGATTCTTGATGGATCAATCACTCAGGAGCAAATCGGCTTGATTAACCCAATAGATATTGTTGTGGACGGTGTGTTACACTTGGTGGATGCAGGGCGTCGATAAGGGTCGGGTCCACTGAAATGAAGAGCTGTATACCTCGACTGGTGGTGTCTCGGATGACAACCATGAAGTCTTGACTGGAGTCCAGGCGTTAATGGTGTTCACTTATGACCTCATAAGTTATAGGGTACCGTCACGGCAACAGGTTGACAGCCTGCCATCCACAGAATCACTTTATCAAACTGGTGACGTTGTGATACGTCCGGCTTGGGTTGTATGAACATGATTAAACACCAAATACTAGATAATTACCGATCAGAAAGGAACATCGCGAGACACAAGACACGCCTACCTTGGTCCTTAGTTACAGCTTGGCTGGCAACCTCCCTGCCCCACTAAGCCTGATCGTCTCACCATTAATATATGCACAATCTAAAATCCACCGAACCGTCCTCGCAAACTCCCCAGGCTGGCCGAAACGCTGGGGGTAAACGATGCCGTCCTTCTCAAGACTGCGACGTGTTTTGGGCGGCATGCGTGCGGTCATATTGCTTGCAAAAGCTCCAGGAGCGATGGTGACGACGCGTACGGCATGCCTTGCAAGGTCGCGCGCCATGGGAAGGGTCATGGAGCGTACAGCACCTTTTGTAGCAGCATAAGCGGTCTGACCGGGCTGGCCTTCATACTATACGGCATGCGATATGTGATTCAGTGCAGAGCGTTCAAAAGAGAAGACAAAACGCACAGCGGCCGCACTAGAAACGAATATTACCACCCCGCGCTCACCGTCCGGCGTGTCCTCCGGCTTGACTTTGACGAGATGGGGGAGCGCCAGTCTTGTGAGGTTAAACGACCCCGTCAAGTTAACCGCGATGGCAAAATCCCACAGATCCAGATCATGCGGTTCATTCGACGCGTTAAGGATTTTCGCAGCTGTACCTACACCTGCACAGTTGATGACGCCCCCAAGGGGTGCATGCGTTTCCTCAGACCACCGGACAGTTGTGTCGACTGCTTCCTGAATCTGCTTCACGTCGCTGATGTCTGTTTGAATATACCGTATGTGAGAGGTGGGGAGGGAAGCGGATTCCGGCGGTGGTGACCGGTCTAGGATGGAGATGTAGGCATTCTCGGCTAGAAGGTCAAGGACAGTAGCTAAGCCCAGACCAGAGGAGCTACGGGAGAAGTGAGAAGGATGTGAAAGGAAAGAAGGGTGTCACTGGCACACACCCACCAGAAACTATGAAGGTACGGTTGATAATCTTCATAGTAGTAACACAACAAGTTGAGCCCAATTGATGATATCAGATAGTCGGTTTCTTTAAGTATCCGGTCCGGATATGACGAGACTTCATTTCAAGTATTCTTGCCCTCCAGATGTTGACGATATAGGTCAGAACAAAGGGATCTTTCTACGGCCTATGAATCTCAAGCGCTGGCCCGAGCATCATCCAATGGTTGGAACTTGGAGGAACCCTTCTTTTTTCGCTCGAAATCTGTCCTTTTGAATCCTTTCTAGTGCAAATACATAAACCAATCACGCAACGCTATTAACCAATCGGGTATGGTGTAACGGCTAACATTGCCGCCTCTCATGTATGATACCGCGGCAGCTCGGGGTTCGATTCCCCGTACCCGAATTCAACTGTATTCCTGACATTTAACTTTTTATGAGACCGGAGCCCAAAGGAAGGAAGTTCCTCCTCTCGACCTGACAATGCAACTCAACAAGATAACAAAGTAATGGCTTGCACAGCTTGCCTAGCTCAATTGGATAGAGTTTCAGACTTATCTTTGCAAGAATTTGAAGGCTGCAAGTTTGACCCTCAAGATGGGCTATGAGAATCACTTGGATTTATCATTTCATAACTTAGAACATTGGTCTTAGGTTTCCTTTTTGTTTTCTTTACACTTTCTACTAACAGCTACCAATCCTCCTAACTTGCTAACCTTTAGCTGGTATTGTTTGGTTATTCTTTGCATGGCAGCCTAGGTATCAGAGGAACATATCAATGTTTGACGAAAGAAGTGCCTAATTGGCAGATGAAATTTCCCTCCAGTCACAGCATGCTCCCATCACTGACAAGGAACCTGACCTCAACTGTCCACCTTTAAACCTCCAATCCCTCCTCCAGCCTGTTTTAATGGACTTTAAAGGGGGAGGAAGAAGACCAAGACATCACTTCTGAACCCCTGATTTTTCATGAAATCTCCAAAACTTTCCCTTCAATCTACTTCTCTGCCCTCCTTTTTTTGAAAAAGGTTCCTTGATACCACTACTCAGCTTTTTCCTCCAAACATCCCTTCACTGCTCCAATCCTCATCTTCTACACCAAAACTTCCCTAGCCATAGGCCCAGAACTTTAGACACAGTCCATGCTTTGTTTGCTTTGACTCCTTTAGAATGGGATCTAGGGCCTACCAACTGTATGGTCATGCTCACTGAACAACTCCAGGTTCAAGCCCTTTCTTCCTCAGAAAAACCCAAAGCCTAGGTTCTGTAAGAAGTTATTCTCTTATGAGTTTGCCAATATCTTCTTTAAAAGCAGTGCCAAGGAGCTTTCCTGGAATTGCCTCTATAACCACCAAATTGACTTAGACAAAGGCATCTTGCCACCCTTTGAAAAGGTCTAAAACATGTCAAAAGCAGAGCTTTGGGCTCTCAGAGACTACATAACAAAATGCAAAAAAAAGGTTTTATCTGACCCTCCTCCTCCTTTGCATCAGAAGACCCAGATATTTCAAGTTAGGCATAGCTACTACAAATTCTCAATAATTATGCATAGCTATGTAAAATTGACTGACTTAACTATCTGCCTGTTATTCTTGAAAATTTAATGTTGGACAAGATAATGATGCATAATTATGGGGAATTTAACTGATTTACCATAAATTATTGGAGTTTTCCTAGAGGGTTGTCAGAGGGAAAATAATTATCCACTTATCATTCAGGACAACATGCATTAGATACCTATTAATTACCTGTTATCACTGATTGTAATCAAGTAAAAATGCATCTACCACTGGTTGGAATTAAGTAAACATGCGTCTAATTGAAATTACAACTCCAAAGATTTGAACTTATAGCCTTGTATAAAGGGGAGACAATGTTCCTGCTTGTAATGGATTGTCACACTAGTTACATATGCTGCCTGTGCATTTGTGTGAAATAGTTTGATTGTGTAATGTAACATCTTGTATTTCACAACATATTTAATCCAATATTGTGGTCTGATTCAGCTACTGTGTGAACCACACAAGATTGCTCCAACTCATAACTAATATTACTTTTTTTTTGAGTCTTCTGCTATTGAGTTTCTGTTACTATATCAGGCAACTCATCAAACTTCTTGACTTCTTTGGAGTCACATCAAAAATGTGTTCTTATGACTGGCTCAGATGATTTAAGGGCAAATTGTAATGAGGACACTCATTACTTAAATCATTAAGCTATTAATTAATTATTATAAGAATTACTTAATTATTTCTACATATATAATTTAAGTTTACACTTATGTAACCATAATGAATTGGGCAAGTGAGTGATGGGGGTTGCCTGGGGTTAATTCAAGTGATTAAGATTAGATTCCTCCACCCTGTCACATTTGCACACACAACTCTGGCCACTGGCCACTCTTCCCTTTGTCTTGCCACCACCATTGTTATGACTACTGCTTATAAGCTCACAAGTGCAATTGTGAAGACTTCATCATCTCACACTGTGCTTGCAGGTAAGCTACCATTCTATTATTCACTCATGATAATTTGGTCATCTTACACTGCACTCACAGTGCCACCTACAAACTATGTCACATGTTTTTTTTTTGCATCACTAATCAGATCTAAAGCATGAGCACTCACTCATGCATGCCTTCTCAACCTCCCAGAGCTCAAGACAGTTGTTTCACTAGAACTACTCCAAGTCCTCCCAACACCAGCATGGCTTCTTTGGAGACCACTATCACAGAAGAGCTCAACACTCTTTGTGACTCCCATACTAAGCTTCAGAACATGATGCAGGATCTTTTGACAAGGTTCAATATGACACATGGCAGCCACCCCTCTGCCTCCAGCCATTGTTGGCACTCCCTGCAGCACTGGTGCTGCTCACAAATGCATTTGTGCTGCCAGTTTCTGGCCATGGCCTCAATGGTGCATCCTCTTCTGCCTCCCTTTATCTCTGTTCTTGCTTCTCCAACATTGACACTATAATCATTGTGGCTATCATATTCCACAAGTTCAAGGCTGCAGACTTACACAAGCTCAACCCTTCAAACTATGACAAGGAGATTGCCTATACATTCAATAGCACAACCAATCAGTTTGAAGTGAGCCACCACTTAGCGAAGGAGTATAAAACCCCATTCTTGGTCATTATTCCCCTTCAGTCCTATTTCAACATCCTGTCCTTTCATGTCAACAATGCTGCTGCCACAGCTCTTTCTGTTGAAGACAGGCAAGCACAGGGGACAGTATTGTCACTAAAGCTGGAATCCAAAGTCAGAAACTAGATTGCATTGAATATAAGTTGCAATACACACCTGGAATCCAAAGTCAGAAAATGAGGACTCCAGGTAAAACTAACTACCTTATATACTAAGAGTGTGTGAATGAATCAAGTAATCAAAGTGACAGATGAATGGAATGGAAGCAGTCAGAGGTGACAGAAAGATGGAATGGAAGTTGTCAATAGTAATAGAAAGCTGGAATGGAAGTTGTCAATAGTGACAGCAAGCTGGAATGGAAGTAAGCTGGAGTGACAGAATAGAAGCAAGCTGGAGTGACAGAATGGAAGCAAGCTGAACTGACAGAATGGAAAGAGATGGGTATGGTGGTGAACTCTGGAAATGTATAGCACATTTTAACACTTTCTTCCAATACACTGCCCACCTTGTGAAACTCATGGCCAAATATGAATGAGTAGCAGTATTCAATGACCACACCATATTCTTCAACTGATGCCATGCAGAGATGGCAGTGGGCAACTACACTCAATGAGCCAAGCAGGACAATGACATTCTCTCTGATGTCTATGCTTACTGTAAAGCAATACCATCTAGGTCAAAGATTACAAAGAATGCTAGCAGCCCAAATGAGCCATGCAGGAAATTGAATGACAGGAGCTGCCTGACCAGCCTATGCCTATGGGGCCAGCCACATACTTGCACCACCTGTGGAAAATCAGAGCATAGCAAGCATCAGCACAAGGATTAGCCAATGGGTCAGGCAAGCCATCATCCCAATGCCCCTCTGCCTTGCCTAGGCCAATCATTGGGCATGTCTTCATCTCTTGGTTTTTCACCACCTGGCTCCTCTCATCAATGATCTTCCTCTCCCCCCCTCATGCCCTAACACAGACCCTCATGCCAACATCCCCCTGCATGACACCTTGCACCTCATGCACATACACTCCTCTTTCAATGTACAGGCTTGGTCTTACTACTTATGCAAGTACTCAGATACCTCCCTTGTACATACAATTAATCAAATAATACATGTTGATGCCAACATTGGTTTCATGGGGGACTGCACTCTAAGTCAATTCTGCTGCAACCTTAAGTCAGCACTTACAAACTCTGTGACTGTTTCAACACTATCAAATGATATCACTGAGCAGGTTGCCACTGGATGCACTCTGGGCCCTTTCCCCTGTTCCCCTTCCCCAACTACCATGCATCACCTATTGGAGCTGTCATGCACAAACACTCAAATAAAATTTGCTGCATACACCACCTCTTATGGCCAGAGGGGAGCTCTGTGAATGACAGTATTGCAGACTTTGAGGCCTCAATCATGTATGACATGATTGATTGCACTATACTCAACCTCATCAAATCAGGGCCAGGCTTTGGAATTTGCATTCTGCTACATTCCTATTTGCCAGGCTGACTGGCTATTCCTAGGCTTCAAGTGGGCAGGCAAATTCTATCACAATCTTGTTTTCACATTTGGCACATGCTTGGCACTATATATATTCAATCTGTTTGCTGAGGTGCTGCATTGGATTCTCCAGCACAACATCTCTGCATGTATTTGTCACTACCCTCAATGACTTCCTTAGCATCTTCCCCCCTCATACTCCTACCCTCCTTGTCCAATGCTCTCTTTTGTAGGCACTCAACCTTGGCACTCAGCTTGGTCTCTGCTTCCAGCTCTCCAAAATCATTGGCCAGACATCATGGTTGAGTTTCTGGGCCTGGAACTTGACTTGCATGCTATGGAGGTTTGATTCCCCACTGACAAGCTTGACTTCTTAAGGGAGCTCATAGCAGCATGGCACAAATGCAAAACCTGCACCAAGCACAACTTTGATGAGCTGATGGGGTTCTTGCAATTCACTTTGCAGGTCATCCTTGCCTCACATGCCTTCATTTGGAGCCTTTATGATTTTGCAGCATCATTTAAATCTCCAGCCCATTTGCCACATGCCACATCCCCAACTCAGCACATCACAACATTAAATGGTGGTGCATGGTTACACTGCTATGGAACAGCATTTGTTTCATCTTGCCAGACTGTCGCCACTTCAACATATTCACAGATGCCAGTGGGTTGAAAGGCTTGGAGAGATATTTTAGCATGGAGTGGTTTTCAGCTTGCTGCCTATGTCATCTGTGCAAGGCACACATCCAGGTGAAAGAGATGCCAGCTGTCATCTAGGCCATACTCTGCTGGGGAGACCAGTTCTGAGGTTGCCACATTGATAATGAGGCCATCTTCAATGCCATCTGCAACACCTTCATATGCTCTTGGCAAACCATGGGCCTGCCATCTTGATTTTTCCTTTTCTTCTAAGTAGCTTCTCCCTGCTGTTAATTTGATTGCTGATGCAGCTTCCCACTTTGCTTATTCTTACATGTTCACCATTGCTCCTTAGCTCAACCAGGCACTCACCTTGAAGCATCTTTGGCTTAGTGATACAAGCACAACTCCCAGCACCTCAAAACCATCATTTTCTATCTTTGGCATGGACTTGCTGCCAGTACATGGTGCACCTACTCTACAGGCCAGTGCCAATTCATTCTTCATGTTTAACTTAATGGCTTCTACAACTGATGGCTCCATCTTCCCAGCTTTACAGCATGCTGTCCTATTCTGGGTTGCAAGTCTTGGCTTCTGAGTTCAGCTCAAGACAATCAAGGCTTACCTGGCATCAGTACATTCCCTCCACATTGGCACAGACTAGCCCTTCACAGCCCTCAAATCTTCCATGGTCTAGTGCTTGCTCCATGGCATCAAATGCTTCCACAGCAAGCACAAACAATGCCTAGTCCAGCCAATTACACTCCCAATCCTCAACATGTTGCTTGCACAACTTCAACCCAGCATCATGCCAGGCCACACCTCAATCTATGTAGTGTGCTGCCTTGCTTACTCCAGACTGTTGTGCAGTGGAGAGTTCATGGCCAGCAAGAAAGGCAATTACAACACAAGTCTCAACCTTTCCTGCAAGCTCCATCCAATTTCTGCTTGACTTTGCTAGCACCATGCATGTCCAGCTCATTCTTTCAGCCTCCAAAACTAATCCGTTTAGGAAAGGCATCACAGTCACAGCTGCTGCAGCACTTGGATGCCCCTCTTGCACAGTTGTCGCTCTCAAAAGGATGTACATGGAGTTCCCTCACAATGACAGTGTGCCACTCTTCAAGCAGCTAGATGGCACAGCCCTCTCATACACCTTTTTTGTTAAAGCAGTTTGCAACACTCTGGACCTGGTAGGCATTAATCCAGGACCCTATGCTGGCCACAGCTTCCACCATGGTGCAGCCTCAGCAGCAGCAGCCAGATACTTAGACTATGAGATCCAGCTCTTTGGCTGCTGGCAGAGTGACTCATACAAACTCTATATTAAAAATGATCCTGTCCAGATACTCCATCTCTCTTCTCTCCTTCACTTGGCCTACCCTCATCTAGCCCCTTTCAAGCCTCTGGCACTTTGAGACTTCACAGCTATAGCTTGATCTTTGGCCTTTCCCTCTCTCATGAGGGAGAAACCAATTATCAAGAATGGTACTGGACTCAAGAAATCAAATTATTTCTTTCCCACAACACTTTGTGCACTATTTCACTAAGTTTTACTCCTCCCATTTCTACTACAAGCTCCCTCTTCCTCTACTAACACTGGCAGCTTTATATTGATGAATCAGGCAAGATGAGGGTTGCCCAGGGTTAATTCAAGCAATTAAGATTAGATTCCTCCACCCCATCACATTTGCACACACAACCTTGGCCACTGGCCACTCTTCTCTTTGTTTCACCACTACCATTATTATGACCACTGCTTATAAGCACATGAGTGCAATCATGAAGACTTTGTCATCTCACACTGCACTCACAAGTAAGCTACCATTCTATTATTCACTCATGACAATTTGGTTGTCTCACACTGTGCTTGCAGGGCCACCCACAAACTATGTCCATGCATCTTTTTTGCCTATCCACCATCTCTATTCCATTACATTCTATTCTAATAGCACAAGCTATGTCCTGTGCCTTTGGCACAGGTATGTAGCTTGTTGGGGGCTCACTTCCAAAACCCAACTGCATCCCAGCACCTGTCAGGGGACCCCCCATTTGCATCCACTTCCTTTTCCCTTCCTGTCCTTTTCCCCTATCCTTTTCCCTTCTGTTCCTTTCATTCTGTTCGCATTTTTGATCACCTGATGTGCCAGAGTCACCTGATGGTCCTTACCAATCAACTCTCTAGCAATGTCCGGGTTTTTCATCTTTTATTCCCACACACATTTTTCAGTGGCTTATGTGTACTGTACAGTTGACTCCCACGCTTCTGAGCCCCCAGAAGCGTCCACTCTAGCATAGGGATTCCTCAGACTTGTTCTCTTTGGATATCCCTTTGCCAGGTGAGTAGCTATGTTCTTAGACACTGTACAGTACTGAATATACTTTGGATATCCCTATGCCAGCTGTGTGACTGTGGCCATAGCCTCCAGAGGTTGCCCTTACAGCAGAACAAGTCTTTTTAACTGGTCTGGGATTACCCAAGCAGTTGTGCTCCCCTGTCTGCCTCATTTCTGCCTCCAGGATCCAACTCCTGTCTGTTAGCTCCCACACCTTACTGTCTACTGCCCTGGTGTGCCTCTATGACTCAACCAGTCCCCCCAGCCAATTCCTCGGGCATCTCTAGCCCCCAGGACAAGGCCTGGAACTGACTGCTTGCTCTAGAAGCCCAGGTGCAGGCCACCCAAGACTCTCTTATCCATCACACCACAGAATTTGTTGGACTGCACCAAACTACAGACACCATTGCTCAATCTCTTCAAGCGCTTGTAGAGCGCCTCCCCCCACTATCCCCTTCAGTTCCTACAATGCCCACGTCTCCAGCAAGACCCTTGCCACCTCATAGCGTTGTTTCATCCCCCTCACTCGCCAAAATTCCATGACTTGCACTCCCAGATGCCTATGATGGTAGTCGCACCACAGGCAAATGTTTCCTGCAATCCTGTATCACCTATATCCAGCTTGCTGGCAACGCTTTCACCTTTGACATGCTGAAGATCACCTGGGTGCTCTCCTACATGAAGACTGGTTGCGCATCAACCTATGCGCTATGAGTTTTCCAATGCCCTGGTGGAATAAGCAGCTTTGCAGATTGGGCATCCTTTGAGGCCAATTTCTGCATGGAGTTCTTTCCTATAGACCCGGCAAAGACTGCAGCACTTTCTCTGTGAGACCGAGACCAGTATGGTCAAGGGAAGCGCATGCTGGATGAGTATATTGACTTCTTTAGGGCGCTCGTTGAGCAGGCTGGGTACCCAGATGGTCTCCAACTTTGTCTTACCTTCCGGGATGGCCTTCACCCCACCTTCATCAACCGAATCAATAATCTGGCTGAGGGTTGACCCAGTGATGAGCACAATTGAATCTTGGTTCAAGGTAGCTTGAGACCAGTGGCAGCTCATGGAGCTGAGTTACACCGCCCCTACTCTCAGTCTTGCCCAGCAATGTCCTTTTGCCCTCATCTCCTCACAACATCTGCAACTCATTCTGCTTCTCATCCACTCCCAGCGGTCCAACCTGCTTCTCTTGCCCTTTGCCCCTTACCTGCAGGCATCCTGATAGACGTTGATGCCTCCCGTCAGCATTCTTCCACCCCTCTGCTCTGTTGCCGCTGTGGAAAGCCTGGCCACTTTGCATGCTACTGCCCTCAGGGTTTGGAGGTTTGCTATCTGTTGCCAGTGGAGCAAGAGGAGCTCCTGATGCAGCTGCTTGCTGCTAAGGACGCCATTGGCGCACCCTCACCAGATACTGCCATGCTGGAGACTGTTGCTGAGGAGCTGGCAGTCAGCAACACCCCTTCTCTCAAAGCAGAAGGGGTTTTTAACTGAGAGACGGATGAGTTGTATGCCTCTGCTGCTCAATGCTAATCAGTTCTCCTGTCTGTCTGTAGAATTTTCCAATACATCTGATAGTAATTCTACAACTGAACCTGAGACCAAGAGCATCCCTTCCGCTATACAAGATACCCCTTCAGCTGAGGATTCAGCTGGAGTCCCCCTTCATTCCCCCACATCTCGTCATTGTATCCCAGCCTGAGAGCATTGTCTTCCTCGTCGATACATTGTGGCTGCCATGCCATCTTCCAATTCTCTGCATCTCAACATAGAAGTGGAAATGACAGACACTCAACAGATATGTCATGTCTCTGCCTTACTTGACAGTGATGCCACGGGAATGTTCATCGACATATGTGGAGCAACATAGTCTCACCACTCAACCTCTCACTCATCCCATTCCCGTGTACAACATAGATGGCACTCGTAATGAAGCTGGGTCTATCCACTTCATTGTAGACCTAGTGCTACACTATCATGCACATGCTGAACGTGCTGTCTTTGCAGTCACAAGTTTGGGAAAACAGGACATGATCCTGGGGTTCACTTGGCTTTGTGAGCACAACTTCAAGATTGATTGGTCCAAGGAAGAGGTGAAGATGAGCCGATGTCGGTGCTGCTCCACCTGTTCAGAAAAAGCACAAGATGAGTGCCAAACAAAGGTCCAGGAGCGTGCTGCTATCTGCATTTGTCATGTGGGGCACCTTCCCTTCTCTGATATTGACCTCCTGGACCTTCCTCCTCTTGTAAGGGGATGATCTCTTCCAAGGTCTCCAACTCTAGTTCTGGCTTAGTCATAGGTTTTACATCATTCTAGTATTGCTTACTGACTGCCGGGGCCTGGCCCCTACTCTGCTTCCATCATTATTAGTTGCCAAGGCTGAGTCATCGGACTTCTATTCTCCTTTGATATATTGTTTGTCATCACACTTAGCGTATCAGGGCCCACTTATTACATATAGTATTAGTCATAGCATAGCCACCAATGTAGTATATAAGCTGGTCTGCAGGATAGAATATTCTCAGACCGAACAATAGCAGTGTTTCACCGGTCTATCCATAAACCAACTGTAAGCTCCCTTAGCGACGTGCGCCCCAGGCTCGTCTCGTTCCTTGTGCTTCACTTGCCCGTCGCCGCCTCTTGCCTGCTTCACTGCTAGCTTGCCACCGCTTCCCACTTGTCTCACCCTCAAGTGACCTCATCTTGTGGGAACAGTCCCGCATCATGAGCGTCTCCTTACACCTGTGGCGTTCCCTCATAGAGAGGCCCTCTATAAGGACGTCCGAGGTGTAGGATGTGGATCCCAGTTGGAAGATGGAAGAGAGGGTGAATTTGTCAGCGCTCCCAACCCCAAGTCTCTGGATGAGGCTATTGAAGTAGGTGACAGGATATACGCTACCACGTTGAGACTGCCTCCAACCAAAGCCAAGATCCGGGCCAGCCAGACCACCTCTCAGTGGTTGGCCCAGGCATTTGCAGCCAATTCTCAGCCCGAGTCATTGGATAGCATTATCCCCCTTCACCTGCACAACTTTGAGGATGTGTTTTCCAAGGCATCCTTTGACTTGCTCCCAGGGCATAAGCAATGGGACCATGCAATTGAGCTTCTCCCAGAGACTGAACCCTCTAGCTGCAAGGTCTATCTGCTAGCCCCTTGAGAGCAGGACGAGTTAGACGCCTTTCTACAGGAGAACCTTGACTCTGGTTGGATCCATCCCTCAAAGTCACCCATGGCCTCCCCAGTCTTCTTCATCAAGAAGAAGGATGGGTCTCTACGTCCGGTTCAGGATTATTGTATCCTGAATGCAATGACAGTCAAGAATCGCTACCCACTGCCACTCATCTCCGAGCTTATTAACAATCTCCAAGGCGCACGTTACTTCACCAAGATGGATGTCCACTGTGTAAGGGCGACCTCAGAGAGCTGTGGAAGTCACACAGCTGGCAGAGGGATATCCAAAGATGTATTAGCAAGTGGCTACAGTGTACAGGAGCTAGCTACTCACCTGGCAGAGGGATATCCAAAGAGAATAAGTCTGAGGAATCCCTATGCCAGGCTGTGGATGCTTCTGGGGCCCCAGAAGCATGGGAATCAACTATATAATACACAGAAGCCACTGGAAAAATACTGTGGGAATAAAAAGATAAAAACTCGGACATTGCCAGAGAATGGATTGGTAATGACCATCAGGTGACTCTGGCAATGTCAGGTGGTCTGGAGAAGTCAGATGACCAGGAAGGGATCAGATGACCTTGAAAGCCAGGTCAGGTGATCAGAAATGCAGACACAATATGTACAGATAGTGTCTAAAGGGAAACAGAAGGGAAAAGGAAGGGGAAAAAGAATAGGAAAAGGAAAGGATGGTCTCTAGGGGTTGTCCCCTTAAACACTGGAGCTACAACAATGTGCGCATTAAAGAAGGTGATGAGTGGAAGGCAGCGTTCCGGACCAATCATGGACTCTTCGAACCCCTGGTAATGTTCTTTGGCTTGACCAATAGCCCTGCCACCTTCCAGACAATGATGAACAACATCTTCCATGATCTCATTGCAGAAGGAGTTGTTTGTGTGTATCTCAACGACATTCTCCTCTACACCAAGACTCTTGAGGAGCATTGTCATATCACACGTCTCGTCCTGGAACATCTTTGCCAACACCAGCTCTACCTCAAACCAGAGAAGTGCGAATTTGAACAGACTCAGGTCGAATATCTTGGCCTGATCATATCGCATGGAATGGCAGAGATGGACCCTGCAAAGGTAGCTGGCATAGCGGAATGGCCCAAACCAAGGAACAAGAAGAAGGTGCAAGCAAGCCTTTTCAGGATTCACCAACTTCTATCAGAGGTTCATTCAAGACTTCTCTCACCATGCACGCCCTCTATTTGACCTCACCATGAAGGATAGCATGTGGCGTTGGGAAGCATTGCAGCAGAGCACCTTCGACATCCTCAAACAAGCCATCACCTCAAAACCAGTCCTCCTCTTTCCAAATGATGACTCTCCCTTCCGCGTCAAAGCCAACAGCTCTGACTTTGCCATGGGGGCAGTCCTTTCTCAAGAGTCAAAGGAGGATGGTAAGTGGCATCCTGTAGCCTTCTACTCCAAGAGCCTGAATGCTGTGGAGCGGAACTACAAGATCCACAACAAGGAGATGCTTGCCATTGTCCATTCATTAGAAGAGTTGCAACATTTCCTAGAGTATGCAAGGCATAAGTTTGAAGTCTGGACAGATCACAAGAACCTTGAGTACTTCCAGACAGCAAAGAATCTCAACCTCCAGCAAGCTCGCTGGTCCCTGTACCTGGCCAACTTTGACTTCTCGCTGCACCACAGGCCTGGAAGGAGCATGGGCAAGCCAGATGCACTATCGCGGCGAGCAGACCATGGGACTGGGGCAGGCAATAATGACAACATTGTCTTCCTCAAACCAGAACTCTTTGCCATTTGTGCTCTGGAGGGCTTGGCAATCCAAGGGGATGAGGCAAACATCCTCAAGGAGATCTGGCAGGGGAACCGACAGGGTATGCAGGAGGACGTGGTGGCTCAGGCAGCTCGTGTACTGCAGTCTAACAAGGGAAATGGAGTAAAGTTGGTATGCACCAATGAATGACATGAGGAAGGTGGCATCCTAACCTTCTGCAGACATATCTATGTGCCAAACATCTCTGAGCTGTGCAGGCACATTGTTGAGCAGCACCATGACTCTCATGTTGCTGGGCATCCTGGCTGGTGGAAGACTCTGGAGCTGGTTTCACATAACTACTGGTGGCCTCAGATGTCATAGTATGTTGGCTCTTACACCAGCACTTGTGACTTGTGCCTACGGACTAAACCATGCCGCCAACTTCCTATGGGTCAACTTCACCCTCTCCCAGTTCCAGCAGAAAAATGGAGTGTAGCCTCCATGGATTTCATTGTGGAACTGCCAGACACACACGGGTACAATGCTGTCATAGTGATGGTGGACCTCTATGGTAAACGAGTGCATTTCATTCCCACTCATACCACCTGCTCTGCCATGGGGGCTGCCAACCTCTACCGGAAGAATGTCTGGAAGCTGCATGGTCTGTCTGACGCCTACGTTTCAGACTGAGGACCTCAGTTTGTGGCGGAGTTCACCTGTGAGCTGTATCAACTCCTGGGCATTAAACTGCACACCTCAACGGCATATCATCCTCAGTCTGACAGGCAAATAGAATGCATTAATCAGGAGCTGGAGCAGTATCTGCGCCTATTCTGTAATGAATGGCAAGATGACTGGGATGGGCTACCACCAGATGCAGAGTTCCAGTATGACAATCATGTCCATGCCTCGACTCAGTTCTCCCCCTTTTCCTTAGACATAGGCTGCCAC
This sequence comes from Termitomyces sp. MG145, assembly GCA_003313055.1. NCBI lineage: Eukaryota > Fungi > Basidiomycota > Agaricomycetes > Agaricales > Lyophyllaceae > Termitomyces > Termitomyces sp. MG145. Next base: position 12,992 of record QGOB01000068.1, on the reverse strand, counting down.
CCCTGCATGGGTTCGAGCATGCCCTTCCAGTAACAATTCAGTGAATGATTTTGTGGACAGGATGAGAGCAGCCCAGGAGGAGGCAAAGGCAGCGCTGACAAAGGCCAAGGATGATATGGCCAGATACTATGATTGTGGTCGTACTCCCACTCCTAAGTATCAACCAGGAGACTGTGTCTACCTTGACGCATCAGACATCACCATGATGCAACCTTCATGGAAACTGTCACATGGTCATCTGGGACCATTTGCAGTAGAGTGGCAAGTGGGCCCCCTGGCTTATCGACTGCGTCTCCCCAACAGTCTGCGTCAACTCCACCCGGTGTTCAATGTGGTAAAGCTCTCTCCAGCACCAAGTGACCCCATCCTAGGCCGTTGTCCCAGGCCACCACCCCCACCAGTATTGGTCAATAACGAAGAACAGTACGAGGTGGAGAAGATACTGGACAGCCGCTTATTCCGGCAGAAACTGCAGTTCAACTGGAAGATGTATCCTGGAAACCACAGGAGAATGTTTGGGCACTACAGCTAGTTTGGGACTTCTACTAGCAGCATCCTAATGCACCCAAGGCTATTTGAGGGGTTTATCACACTTTACCAGTTGATGCAGCCATTCAGAACTTCTTCTACCCAATGCGTCAAGACGCCGCATCCTAGAGGGAGGGTGATGTCAGGGGACCCCCTATTTGCATCCACTTCCTTTTCCCTTCCTGTCCTTTCCCTCTATCCTTTTTCCTTCTGTTCCTTTCATTCTGTTTGCATTTTTGATCACCTGATGTGCCAGAGTCACCTGATGGTCCTTACTAATCAACTCTCTGGCAATGTCTGAGTTTTTCATCTTTTATTCCCACACACCTTTTTCAGTGGCTTATGTGTACTGTACAGTTGACTCCCATGCTTCTGAGCCCTCAGAAGCGTCCACTCTGGCATAGGGATTCCTCAGACTTGTTCTCTTTGGATATCCCTCTGCCAGGTGAGTAGATATGTTCTTAGACACTGTACAGTACTGAATATACTTTGGATATCCCTCTGCCAGCTGTGTGACTATGCCATAGCCTCCAGAGGTTGCCCTTACAGCACCAACCCTCACAAGCTTGGTTAGGGCCTTGTCAGCCACCTCAATGCTTAATCTCAGCCCCAACCTTGCAAGCTTAGTTAGGGCCTTGTGTTCAAAACTCAATGCTTAGCTCCAACCTTGCAAGCTTGGTTAAGGCCTTGTGTTCAAAACTCAATGCTTAATCCCAGCCCCAACCTTGCAAGCTCAGTTAGGGCCTTGTGTTCCAAATTCAATGCTTAATCCCAGCCCCAACCTTGCAAGCTTGGTCAGGGCCTTGTATTCAAAACTTAATGCTTAATCCTAGCCCCAACCTTGCAAGCTCAGTTAGGGCCTTGTGTTCAAAAATCAATGCTTAACGTTCTCTTATCATATAAGGAGCATATCATAAGGAGGATATCAGACAGAAACTATATAAGCCAATACTGCAATGTCCTAATTTAAAAATACAAAGTCTAGCTAGATACATTAGAAGAGGTTAGTAATAAGAAGTTATTCCAAGATATATACTTACATCTATCCATTTGTCAATCATTACATTTGTCCATCTGTTCATCATCAGATACTAAAATTTATAAAGGTCAATAATCAAAAGTAAGTTTATTTAAAGTGAGACTTACATTTGCAAACCATTCAGGATTTCTTGATAGACTATATTTGCTGTTGTCCTTGTTGTATTTTCTGGTGGAAAAATCACCTTGATACAATTTCCAGATGTACACCTAGACAGTGCCATATAAAGTTGTCCATGTGTAAACACAGGTGATCAAAGATCCAATCCAACTTGTTTGACTGATTGACTTTGGGATTTGTTGATAGTCATAGCAAAGGCTAATCAAACTGGGAATTATCATCTGCGCAATGGAATAGGCAAATCTTCTTCAGAGGCATCAATGTTAATCCTTGGAATCATAACCACTGTTCCTCCAAACTTGGCATCTCCACTGATGATCCGGCATGTTAAGGACCCTGGTGTTGATATAGGTAACAATCATTTTTGTCCCATTGCAAAGTCCTTGAGTTGTATCCAAATTCCTAAGGAGCATGACAGGAATACCAACCTTAAGAGCCAGTCTAGCCAAAGGCAAACTACTAGCACTCAAAGGAGTTGAGATATTCCATCGGATATAGGCCATCAACATTTCCATTATTCAACTTGACAGAATCAGCACTCTGCAAGATTTTCTTCTGTCCTGAAAACCTTTGCAGAATCTCTGAATTGATCTCCTCTACATCAGAGCTCTTGCTTGAAAGAATGGTCTGGTCCAGAAAATACTAATCCTGTTGATAATGATTGATATCAGGATAGGTGGAGTTAATCAATCCAGTGATAGAATTGTCATCACAGATCATGGTTCCAGGAAGTTGTACTGTCTGCTCATGCTCAAGGTTTTTAACAGCACCAATATCCAGTAACCAAGCTGCATGAGCAACATTACCAGGAGTCTGTTCCAACTGCATATTTTGCACCAAGTAGTGGACTTGAATGTGGTTCCAAAGTCTCCCTCTTCTTAATGAAGCAGCAATCATCTGCTGTCTGAGTCCTCAGGGAATAACTGGCAGAGTTTGTCTGAAATCCCCTCCAAAGACTACAGTAATTCCACCAAATGGAATATCCTTTTCCAAGATATCTCTGAAGCCATGATCTACTGAGTCAATGGCATTCTTGTGCTGCATTGGAACTTCATCCCAGATAATCACCTTGGTGCCTAGTAACAGATCAGAGAGATGTGTTCCTCTCCTTATAGTTGGCAATGAATGTATCCAGAGCAGGAATGGGAATTTTGAACCTTGAATGAGCAGTTCTACCTCCCTTCAGCAATAAGGCAGCAATCCCAGATGATGCTACACATAATGCTACTGCACCAGTTGAATGAACAGCAGAAGCCAGAGTATTGCAGACAAACGTCTTGCCACATCCTCCAGCACTGTGAATGAATATCATTCTGCCCAAATCATTCTCTGCAGAGTTCATGACAGCATTGAAGGTCTTCAACTGTTCAGCATTGAACTTGGTCTTGTTTTCTTCCACTCTCCTCTTCAATTCCTCAACATCATAAACTGTTTCTTCTTGTAAAAGTCTATTACCTATAAATGATTTAATTAGTTTCAAAGTCATTGTTCTCTATAAAGACAAAGATATCTGGAACAAAATTTCAGGCTTGCTGGAGCTCTGGCATGTTAGGAAAGTCTTTCAGAGTTTTGCCAGAATTCCTCAAGTTGTCATTAATGAGATAAAGGCCATAATCATGAATGTCTTCATTAGCAAAGATCCTGTTCCTATACTGGTGTATCCGCTGCAATTTGTGTTGGAGATCATCACAAATAGAATGCTTATGCTTGAATTCATTCCATAAAGCCTCAGGAGTGGTAGGAGCTAACCTAACTAACCCTAACCCTCTAACTAACCCTAACTAACCCTAACTAACAAATCAAACAAAGCACGTGACACTGGAATGTGACCACTACCAACCAACCGCTAACGGAGTAGGATTGTGCAAAAGAGGTGTCTGACAGCTGATCCTGTTTGTATTTGAACAGCTTCAGCAAGACATTGCCTCCATTCTGCATCATCCTCCAAAAGGCCCAGTGCCTGGCATGCATCCTTGTATGTTGGATAGGTGTGGCCATTGACAGTTCTGAGATGAGTCCATGATGTTGCATTTGTTACAACTGTCAGGAGCATTCAGAGGTAGAATTGTTCTCCTTGTCTAAGGTGGTTCTATCATAGCCTTTGTAAATGTACTTGTGAATGTACTTGATGGCTTCTACTGAAGCACAGACCTCAACATTGATGTGACATTGGTATTTGGCCAAGAGATAGGGATTGTATGGGACAATTGCAATTGTTGTAATGACGGCCATGCTTCTCAAAGAAGTGGCCATTGTCTGGCCTGGCATATTGAGGATAGCTATTGTCACCATATTGGGTAGCCTCTAGATATTCTGTGGGATATCTTTTGGAACATTTGTCATTGACCATGCACTTTGCATTGGGATAAGCTGCCCCACATGGACCATGGACCATATTAGTAGTAACAATCTAATAACAACAATTTAGTTACTGAATCAAGATATATCAAGATCAAGTCAATACCTGATACAATTGAGGCTGAGTCACAGGATTAGGGATTTGAGCACAAACAATGGCATTCACATGAGCTGCATCCTTGATCTTGTCATGAACATGCAAGAAAATCAAGATGTGCATCTGTGGCTCCCCTCTTTTGGAATTCAATGGTCTGGACATAAGCCACACAGATTCCAAAGAGACCTTCTTTAATTTCCTTCAAGACAGCATTTTTCTTGAGTTCAAATACTCTAGCCACAATATCAGGTCAATCAGAAGCTGTTTGCTTCTTTCCATTAACTGCAGGTTCTTTTAAAAGAGCCTTGTCAATTTTGGGCCACCTTGAATTGGCAGTCATAGTCAAGAAAAGATCAGGTTTTCAAAAATACCTGCAAATAGCCATAGAGTCCTGGAATAACTGCTGCATGTGACGTTCACTTTCTGTATGAGAAGCAAGAAGCACAACACAATGGCCTTGCTGAGGTAAGTCTTCATCTCCAGCTGCAGCATCAACAACTCCTTGGTAGACCTCAGCTCTAATCTTTCTTTGATTAAACCTGACCCAGTTGAGCTTTGATTGTTCAATAGATGCCCATGCATCCACAATGTATTGCTGGAATAATCTGCCACTCCAAAGTAATGGAGCATTGGCTTCTAAAGTGCATTGTTGAAGCCTATATGCATAATATGCTGTTTCACTGACATTGGTAGTTTGCTGTTGACCTTGTGGTCTAAGATGAGATGGAATGTGAATGTGAAATCCAGGCTTGCCAGTTGGAAAGATGATAGTGTAGTGCAATGGAGTGTAGAATGAGTGTAAATGGCTAATCCTCTCTAACTGACATTCACATAAGTGCAAGACTATATCATGGTGATCTGATCAATCTTCTGTACCATCTCCAGGAATGATAGCAGCAACACCTTCTTGATCATTTGGATTGTTATAGTGCCGATGATCTCCAAAATCTGCTCAGAGTGTGACAGAAAGCCTTTGTGGTTGGCCTTCAGAAATTTCAGCCATGATTTGCCTAGCTTGCTTGTAGTAGCCAATAAAAGGATTGACTCTACCAAGCATATCCTGCAAAGAGGCTATTATTTGACCATCTAATTGAGGATTATTCTGTTGATGAAGAGCCAATTGTTCATTGTGATCATAGAAATAGAGTTGTACATATGATGGTGGATTGCCTTCAGTGGAAAGTAAGGCACCTGACAGATGATGTAGTTCTCTATTGATCCTAAAGCTGTATGGTCCAGGAGCATTGGTGATAGCATGATCAATTTTCACTCCTAAAGATGTGAATTCAAAGGCTGCATTGTATTTCTGAATAGATGCTTTAAAAGCATTGGAAAGAGGGTGATGACCATGAAGTAGAGCCAATAGTTCTGGTGGAGCATCTGCCAGTCTAGGCAAAATAAACTGGCTTTGTAAACAGCACATGCCAAATTTTGGAATGTGTCTAGTAGATCTGGTGAGCTTTTCAGCATCAAAATGCAAAGCTTGACAATGTGAACAAATAACACCCATTGAACCTAGATTATGTGCTGCAGGTTTATTCAAATAAGGCTGTAATGCTCTTGGAAGAGCATTTCTGAGCTGTATCTGGCCTATAGGTACAATAGGTGCTTCTGGGATAGGAGGACCCAAGAGAGGAGGATCCAGCTGTTCTCCTGGCACAATAGGTGGCTGAACAACTTCTGGGATGGGAGGAATGAGAGCAGGATTGTGTTGCTCTGCTACAATGGGTTGTTGGACAATGTCTGCCAATAGAGGATCCAGCTGTTCTGCAGGTATATGTGCAGCAGGATGATGCTCATGAAGTAGCTCTGAAGGTACATTCTGCTGCTCAGGATCATCCTCATTATTTATAGGATCATTCATATACTCCAAATGATTTTGTGGTCAAAGGCAGCATGAACATATTCCAAGTCATCCTCAGGAGGAATGTCATTCTGAGGCTCTAGACCATTAAAATCCTCTTCCAGATCAGCATCATGTTCCTCCCTCCAGCCTTGTAAAATTCTAGCTGCTCTAGTATGATTCAAAGGGATATGTTCTGGATTGAGATCTACTGGCTGTTGAACTTTCTTAGTTCCAGTAGAAACTCTTTACAGTTAATTTTGACTGACCTCAGGCCTGATCTCCCCTCTTTCTCCCTGATGATGTCCATTTATATCTTAGTCTTTGTTGCTCTTCTAAAATTGCTACAGCTTGCAGCCTCTCCTGCTCTTGAGCTACTCTCAGCCTTTGCTGCTGTTCCAATACTTCCAGTGCTTGCTCTTGTCCTCTTTGGTTAGTTCTAAGGTAGTTTCTTCTCCTAGGAGCAGTAACAGGTAGAGGTGGGATCCTAGGCATGGAATTTTGTAAAGGAGCATCCCATCCTTCAGGCAAATGTGTTTGAGGAATGGCCACATCTGGCTGAGCAGGCAAAGCTGGCATTATTCTAGCTGCCTGTGCAGGAGCAGGTAGAGGTGTCACTATTCTAGCTCTCTGTGCAGGAAGAGGTAGTGGTGGCACCAATCTAGGCACAGGATTTTGTAATGGAGCATCCCATCCTTCAGGTAAATGGGTTTCAGGAATGACTATAGAAAATGGATCATCAATAGCAACAGGCTGTTTAATAGGCCTTTCTGTAGAGCTAGAAGCACTGGCCATAGCTTGGTTATTACCTCCAAGTCTCATCTCCTCAGTTCCCATGTTTTTCTCAGGTCCAAAGTAAAGTGGTGGTATGACCACAGTATTGATCTGTTCTCCAGATCTTCTGTTTGCATGATAATCATCAGGATCAGTCATTTGTAATTGTTGAAGTCTTCTATGACTTCTAGTCTGTCTCCATTGGCTGTCAGGAGTAGTAGGTAGTTGATTTCCATTGGAAGGGTTGCCTGAAATATCAACGTTTCAGCATTTTATAGCCCAAAATCAATATAAATCATTTACATGATGTATATCAATAGCTCAAAGATCACTGTTGAATTGCCATCAATGTGTCTCAATGAATGTATAAGCCAATATACATACATTCTTTGTGTGGCCTTCCTTCCACAACTTTGGAACTGTGGGAAGTTTGGTCATGTTGTATCAAAAAACACATGAGGCATGAAAAACAGTGTCCACTAAATTGCATTTGACCATTTCTGAACACACAGACTATGTGATATCCTGGAAGTGGTGCCAAATGATAGGATGAACATTATATAGTTGCCTAATATACACAGATTTATATAAAATAAAGGCTTTGAGGCTACAGCACAAAAACAGCCTTACATAATCTTAGTCAGAAATGCAGTAGCTAACTTTTGGTCACACCATTATTAGAGCCATCAATTTCCCACAAAACAGTCACCCCATTCCTTATAGATTATCACTTACTCACTCCTACTGTAATTAGTCCCTCATAGTTAGCTTGATCTTTGGCCTTTCCCTCTCTCATGAGGGAAAAACCAATCATCAAGAACAGTACCAGACTCAAGAAATCAAATTATTTCTTTCCTGCAACACTTTGTGCACTATTTCATTAAGTTTTACTCCTTCCATTTCCACTACAAGTTTCCTCCTCCTCTACCAACACTGGCAGCTTTGTATTAAGCTTTATCTTTTGCACACCATGGGCAGACCCAATAGACAGGTTCTGACTTATGGCCCATGCATGTCAGGCTCTGTAGCATGAAGCATTACATTTTTCTAAGTCAACTTGCATTGACTACTGCCTTTGGCAAACAACTGAACTTTTGCCAAAAAAGTTCTCATCATCAGTGATACTATCATAACATTGTTAGACAGCATTATATAAAGACAAATCAGGACAGGAAATGTCCAAGGAGGATGCAGCAGCTGAGGATGATGCTGGGCACTTGGCATATGAAGCACTACCTGGTGCTCCAGGAGGAGATACTCCAAGAAGAGTAATGGCAGATGCCATGTCACACATGTACATAGGTCTGAAAGAGGCAGTGATGCCAGGAAGATTGTTTGTTATAACCCTAGTGAGACTACCTAACTGGATGCAGGAGCAAGGTAGGTGAGAGCTTACTCAGCTTGAGCCAGGACCTAGGTCAGCCAAAGCTTGGTATAAGCTCAGGAGCTGGTATTGCTATAGCAGCAGCCAGACAGTGGGGACCTGGGGTCTTAGCATATATTGAGATAATTCCAGAGGACATGTCTGAGTTGTTAGGCAATGATTGTGATAGCAATCCTGATAAGGTCCTCAAGCAGAGGATCTTGGCATTATGGAGACATTATGGGGAGGTCCCTATGGCTTCCACCAGGCAGAAACTGCTGGCAAGAGTAGCAAAGCATATTGCTATCCAGTGGAGCATGAGGGATAACATTATTCCTAAAGCTCCAGAAGCCTACATAGAAGTTTATATGGAGTTCTTGGAATTGAGTACCTCCAATGCAAGTAGAGTTGAGGATCACAAGTATTCTTGGTGTAGCCATCTCCAGTTCCACAGGGTGTTGACCCTGTGATACTGTTGTCAGTGAACAAGGCATTCACTATCCTCCAGGCTCCTCAGCAGCCTGAAAAAGCCTCACAAGTGTTTGCAGCTAGACAGGCTGGAGTAGAGTGCCAGCAGAATGTTGCATCAGAGGTGATAGCTCATAATGATGCCCCATCCACTAAAGAGAGATCCACTTTTACAGTGAATCCAATGTACAGACCTAGTTGCAGGGCTGGTCCTCAGAGGTAAGGAATGATGTGGGATGATTGCATCATCCTACAGCAGTTTTGCAATGAGAACTTGAAAGACTATGGACAGTCCTTTATAGACAACCAGGGAGTTGTGTTTCAAGAGAACACTGCTCTTGATGCATGGTCACAGTCACCTAGCAAAGGGATATCCAAAGAGAATAAGTCTAAGGAGTCCCTATGCCAGGATGTGAACACTTCTGAGGCCCCATAAGCATGGGAATCAACTGTATAGTACACATAAGCCACTGAAAAAGGAGTGTGGGAATAAAAGATGAAAAACTCGAACATTGCCAGAGAATGGATTGGTAATGGCCATCAGGTGACTCTGGCAAGTCAGGTGGTCAGAAAAGGGTCAGATGACCAGGAAGGAATCAGATGACCTTGGGAACAATGTCAGGTGATCAGAAATGTGGACACAATATGTATAGGTAATATCTCAAGGGGAGAAGAAGAGAAAAGGAAGGGGAAAAAGGAAAGGAGAAAGGAGGAAGGAATGGTTGCTGGGGATTGTCCCCTTACATCCTCAGCACTGTTGATGGCTATAGCTTCTCTGGGAGTGGAGGAAGCTCAGGAATTCTATTGGCAGACAATGCATGATTGTCTGCAAGCAATAATTGAACAGCTGACAGCTGTTCATTTGACTGTTCCAAAGGAGGTCAAACCCAAATGGACTGAAGCATTCAAGTCCATAAAGCCTTACTCAGGCTCTGCCAAGTTTGATGAACTTGAAAATCAGCTTATGAGCATATGCACAAATTATGCCATGGCTCAATTAGGCAAAAAAAAAAAGAGAGAGTGGGAGAAAGTGCTCCTTCTAATGGAATACTTGAGTGATGCAGCACTCAAATGGTACCTACAATATGTGCTACATATCAACAGGACTCAAGAATACTGGACATTTGAGGATGTGGTTCTTGGGTTGTACAATTGATTCATACAGCCTTCCACAATGCAGAATGAAAGAGATGCATTCCATAAGACACCATACATGGTGGAGGAAGGAGTGCAGGGCTTCTATGATGCCCTGCTAGACTAGGCCCAGAATATGGCCATCTTCCCAGATGAATTCACTATCAAGGAGCAGTTCTTGAAAGGGAAACCCCACAAGATGCTGCTAGCCCTCATCATGGATAGGAGCCTAGCACTAGAAGTGAACACCATTGAGGAGTTTATGGCCAAAGGCTTGGGCCTACAAGAGCAGTGTGAAGATGGTGGCATACTATTTAGAGTGCAACCAAGATTGATCTTTGTGCAGTGGACCAGTAGTTCACAAACATGCTGACAAAGCAGTATAGAAGGAAGTGGCATGGGATGTAATAGCTTTCCTCAAGCCACAAGCTACTGCACTTGCAGTAGCTAGAGTACAATGTAGTACTCCACACCACTGTATTGAGTTAAAGCTCACTTCTGTAAAGGAAGGGCTAGTGAGTAAAGGGATGACCAGCAAAGCAGGTCAGCCATCCAAGGATAGCACAAATGACCCAGCATAACCGTGGCAAACAGGTACATTATGCCCATGAGTGCAGTGAACCTTGTAAAGAGGCTCCCTGGGTCCATCTGCAAGCAGTGCATACAGCCATGCCATTGGATGATGTTGAGCAGTAGGAGCTAGTGAAGGACTCTGCAGAGCATTCAGATTCCAAAAATGATGAAGAGACTCTGAGGTCTCTCCAAGAGGAAGAGTATGTTGACTTCAAGATATATGACAATGAGTATTATACTCAGGAGATACTGATAGTGAAAGGGGAGGGATTATTTGCTCTCACTAACTTTGATGATGGTGATGATTGCAGTGTCAATCCCTCTCACTGTGTGCATATGTGCAAGATGAAGGTGTTAGTGGACAAGTCTGCCATAGAGCAACTAAAATATTTGGTTGCTGAGAAACAGTGCCTGGTAATCTGGGTAAAGGTTAATAGGCATGAAGCTTAGACATTATGGGACTTGGGAAGCACTACATCAGAGTTCATGCCATTTTTTGCTCATGTAGCAGGAATAAGAGCTTCATTGGCTACTTGTAATGAGGATGCTCATCACTGAAATCCTTAATATATTAAATAATTATTTTATGAATTACATAATTACTTATACATATATAACTTAAGGTTACCTTTATGCTTTATCTTTTGCACACCATAGGCAGACCCAATATGCTTGTGGAGTTTTTCCAGACTGCTAAGGAGACTGGAGAATAGTGAACACCTCATTTACTGGAGACAGTATCACAGGGTCAAGGACCTGCAGGGCTGGAGATGACCATGCTGTAAGGGCGACCTCTGGAGGCTATGGCACAGTCACATAGCTGGCAGAGGGATATCCAAAGTATATTCAGTACTGTACAGTGTCTAAGAACATAGCTACTCACCTGGCAGAGGGATATTCAAAGAGAACAAGTCTGAGGAATCCCTATGCCAAAGTGGATGCTTCTGGGGGCTCAGAAGCATGGAAGTCAACTGTACAGTACACATAAGCCACTGAAAAAGGTGTGTGGGAATAAAAGATGAAAAACTCGGACATTGCCAGAGAGTTGATTGGTAAGGACCATCAGGTGACTCTGGCACATCAGGTGATCAAAAATGCAAACAGAATGAAAGAAACAGAAGGGAAAAGGATAGGGGGAAAGGACAGGAAGGGAAAAGGAAGTGGATGCAAATGGGGGGTCCCCTGACATCACCCCCCCTCTAGGATGCGGCGTCTTGACGCATTGGGTAGAAGAAGTTCTGAATGGCTGCATCAACTGGTGAAGTGTGATAAACCCCTCAAATGGCTTTGGGTGCATTAGGATGCTGCTGGTAGAAGTCCCAAACTAGCTGTGGTGCCCAAATGTTCTTCTGTGGTTTCCAGGATACATCTTCCAGACCATAGCCCTTTCACTTTACCTTGAACTGCAGTTTCTGCCGGAATAAGCAGCTGTCCAGTATCTTCTCCACCTCGTACTGTTCTTTGTTATTGACCAATACTGGTGGAGGTGGCCTGGGACAATGGCCTAGGATGGGGTCACTTGGTGCTGGAGAGAGCTTTACCACATTGAACACTGGGTGGAGTTGATGCAGACTGTTAGGGAGACAGTCGATAAGCCAGGGGGCCCACTTGCCACTCTACTGCAAATAGTCTCAGATGACGATGTGACAGTTTCTGTGAAGGTTGCGTCATGGTGATGTCTGATGCGTCAAGGTAGACACGGTCTCCTGGTTGATACTTGGGAGTGGGAGTACGACCACGATCATAGTATCTGGCCATATCATCCTTGGCCTTTGTCAGCACTGCCTTTGCCTCCTCCTGGGCTGCTCTCATCCTGTCCACAAAATCATTCACTGCATTGTTACTGGAAGGGCATGCTTGTGGTTCAAAACCCATGCAGGGGTGGCAGCCTGTGTCTAAGGAAAAGGGGGAGAACTGAGTCAAGGCATGGACATGATTGTTATACTGGAACTCTGCATCTGGTAGTAGCCCATCCCAGTCATCTTGCCGTTCATTACAGAATAGGCGCAGATACTGCTCCAGCTCCTGATTAATGCATTCTGTTTGCCTGTCAGACTGAGGATGATATGCTGTTGAGGTGTGCAGTTTAATGCACAGGAGTCGATACAGCTCGCGGGTGAACTCCGCCACAAACTGAGGTCCTCAGTCTGAAACGTAGGCATCGGACAGACCATGCAGCTTCCAGACATTCTTCTGGTAGAGGTTGGCAGCCCCCATGGCAGAGCAGGTGGTATGAGTGGGAATGAAATGCGCTCATTTACCATAGAGGTCCACCATCACCATGACAGCATTGTACCTGTGTGCATCTGGCAGTTCCACAATGAAATCCATGGAGGCTAAACTCCATCTTTCTGCTGGAACTGGGAGAGGGTGAAGTTGACCCATGGGAAGTTGGCAGCATGGTTTAGTCCGTAGGCACAAGTCACAAGTGCTGGTGTAAGAGCCAACATACTATGACATCTGAGGCCACCAGTAGTTATGTGAAACCAGCTCCAGAGTCTTCCACCAGCCAGGATGCCCTGCAACATGAGAGTCATGGTGCTGCTCAACAATGTGCCTGTGCAGCTCAGGGATGTTTGGCACGTAGATACGTCTGTGGAAGGTTAGGATGCCACCTTCCTCATGCCATTCATTGGTGCATACCAACTTTACTCCATTTCCCTTGTTAGACTGCAGTACACGAGCTGCCTGAGCC